>JANAVB010009080.1:0-36906 GCA_029216955.1 Iris pallida | reverse complement strand
AGAACTATGAGATCGTACACTACCAGAATAAGACATTTTAGCGACGCCTAAAGACGTCGCTAAAACGCCTAAAGACGTCGCTAAACCAGTTTAGCGACGTATTTAGCGACGTCTTCCTCTTGTCGCGGAAACCTTAGTCGGTGTTTGGGAAGACGTCGATGATCGTCGCCAACACCGACGTTTACCGACGCAAGGATACGTCGAATATACCGACATTTATCGTTGTTCGTTTCGATTAAATAGCGACGTTTATGATGTTGCTATACGTCGGTATTCCCTGAAAAAATTACCGACGTTTTTGATGTCGCTATGCGTCGATATATAGTACCGACGTTTTTGTGATGTCGCTATACGTCAGTATATCCTGAAAAAATGAGGTAAAATCCTGGGATATTTACCGACGTATAGCGACGTTTATCGATGCATACCGACGAAACAGACGTCGCTATACGTCGGTAGCCTGGCAATATATGCCAGTTTAGCGACGTCTACCGATGCAAAGTGTTGTCGGAAAGCATCGGTAAACGTCGGTAGACGTCGCTAAATTTGAAAGAAATAAAATAAAATAAATTGCAGTATACAGTTTTCTCCACAGAATCATTTTCTTCCTACAGTTTAATCTGAAACACAATATATGCAACCAACAGATTCATTTTCTCCACAGAATCATGGGTCTACACAACCAATAACCAATGTATCTATGCAACCAACAAACAAGTGTCACAAACAAATAAGTGTCACAAATAATACAAAAAAAAATACTTAAATACTCAATACAAACAGTCCTAACTCGGACAACTAAGGATCTGGAGCAGGAGGGGGCGCGTCACGACGAAGGAATAAGAAAAGCTCATAGTCCTCCTGTGAAATCGACACCGATGAAGGAGGTAGTGACGTCGGTGGAGTCGGTGTCGATCAAGAAGGCAGTAGCGCCGGCGGAGTCGACGACAATGAAGGCGCACCCGAAGGACGATAATGCTCCAACGCTGCAAGTCGCTGGTGGTATGAATCCATGGTAGATAACATTCTATCACTGCTATCAGCCACCGAATCCTGTACCCATCTCAGCCTCTCGCCATGGTCATCTGTGATGCCTGTAGATCCAACACGTTGCGCTCCGTCGATGCTCTAAAATCGGTGATGCTCCGCTGTCCGCTTAGTCACATGTTGGAGCTCCATAATGCTGCGGTCGAGCGTATCCAATCGTGCTATAAGCCCAGGCTCCTCCGACTGGTGCTGATACTGGTCTTGAATCCGTCGTAGCAGCTCGTCCCGGAGAGACTCCATCATCTGGTGGACTCGGGCAGACTCCTGGGACGGCTGTGGACCATGCACACTAGCGCGGGATGCCCTAGAGGATTGGCTCGCAACTAGGACGCCATAGGATCTCGTACCGTAGTACGTACCCCTACGGAGGCCACCAGCGGCGGTCATCCACAGCTCTTCTGCCGACGGAGCTTGAGTAGGCTGCGAGGAAGTACCGGCCTCTCCCGCAGTAGGTGCACTAGCAGCCGCCCGGTCCCGAAGCCTCTGATACTCGGCCTAGAAAGTATGGATAGTACTCTATGATTTCTAATTCTAATTAATTACTTATTATTACTAACTACATGAATATTTATTTTCATGCATATTTACTAAGTTATATTAAAATTAACATGAAGTATTATAATTAACAAATAGTATTGTAATACTTACATAGGCAAGCTGGGCCCTCTCGTCAATAAGGCCTTCGCCATTCCGATGGATGGCAAGGAAGACGGTCACCATGTCGGCGTTACCGACCTTTCTTACCTATAATTAAATATATTATCTTAGTAATAATTTATCGAATTTGCATTAAAACAATTTCTGAAAGAAAAATACATACCAAACGACGGAAATGTTTCGTCATCGGAATCGACCCACCGCACCACTTCGAGGCATGCTGCCTAGCCGCCTTGGCCTTCTCGGACTTTTCCTTGTACCTTGGCTCGTTGAATCGAGCCTTCATCGTATCCCACTGATCAGGGGTGATCCAACCTTGGATCGGCTTTCCGGCACGATCACGAGCCTTCTGATCATTGATAGCATCGCAGATCAGCTTAGCAGCGACAGCAGAAAACATCCCCTCGATCAGCTCGGCCCGGTACGGTGGATAAAAAACATATCCTAGAAGAGTATGCAAACCAAATATTTTTCAGTAATATATAATATGCATAAATCAAATGATTCATGTTAAAAGCAAATCTAGTTTAACCTTGAAGGGCACAAACCAGTAGGCCTTCCTATCGTCCGGAGCATCCGAGTAGTTTATCCAAGGACCTCCATAATTTTGCCTCAGGAGCTGGCCTACGCGTCTCTGTACCAACGGGGGACGATATCTATACAGACATATTATATTAATGAGAAAAGTTAATTTATGATAAACACAGAAAAAAATAATAAACTAAAATACTTACTTTGTACCGTCGGCCCAGATCTTCGTCCTCGTCTCCTCCGGAGGTACGCAGGCATCATCTGCCTGATACAGGTCGGCCGTCGGTGCAGCCTCCTCCATCTCCTCATCTGCCTCCATCTTCGTATCAGCAGGAGGAACTCGAGAGCAGTCTCAGGCCTGGAACTACTCGTCCCAGGAGATATGCCACGTAGCATCATGGCGGGCGGAGCTACTGTCCGATACACAAGAGTACTGGGCGACGAGGATCCAGAGCCGGTACCAGTATGAGGTACCGAAGAAGAACCCCGTCCTCTAGCAGTACCACCAGTAGGTACCGAAGGAGTACCCTGTCCTCTGCCAGTATCAGTACCCCGTACCCCATATCGGGAAATACGAAACGATCCGCGATGACCTGTCATGCTTGATAACAACATATGATGAGATACAACAAAGACAATAAATAATAGAGACTAGAAATATGAAAGTGCAACAAAGACAAGATAATAACCAAGACAACATATGATGATACATTTTACAAGAAACATCTAAGTCCAGATAGTATATTTTACAAAAATATCTAAGTCCAGATAGTACATTCAGATAATAACCAAGACTAGATAATAACCAACTCTACATAATAAGAAAATAAAAGTACGTCTCTCTCAATCATCTTCAGAATAATCATCTTGTTCGTCTTCCTCGACCTCATCTTCCTCCTCATCTTCACTTTCATCTTCGCCTTCGTCGGCTTCGTCTTCCTCTTCGAATAATTCTACATCTTCTACATTATGTGTCATGTAATACGTAACTTCCGTGGAGTCCACATCAACAATATTGGTTACAAGTGGTAGCTCATCCTCCTGATAAGCTTTTTCGTCAACATCAAAAGTATCTCTAGCTTTAATCTTGCATACTGCCCACCAGTCAGACTTCGTTGCTCCCCGTCTCGGATAAGCTGTGAAGTACACGAGCTGAGCTTGAGTTGCTAGGACAAATGGTTCGTAGCCTTGATATCTACACTTATAGTTTATATCCACAAGATCATGCTTGTCAATTTTCCAACCTTAATTTTTAGTCGGATCGAACCATTCACACTTGAACAACACGATCTTTACAGGTTCTCTGTCATAATTATACATCAACTCCACAATCTCTCGTAAGATGCCAAAGAAATTATTTCCAGGATCGACGTCTTTGTAGTTCGAAGATTTGATACACAAACAACTATTTTTCGTGGAATCAAGATCCAGGAAGCTGTCTCTGATTGGAGCATTTGTCGACTTGAACCGAAAGCCATTGACACGGTAACTTGGCCATATTTTAACAAAAGTAATTGGTCCCTTGGCAAGAGTTCTAATTAATTCAATCTCAGATGAAATTAGACGATCGACCTAAATACCAAAAAAGAGATAGTAAGTTTATTATGCAGTTGCATTAAAAGAGGCCAGTAATTACCGGGGTGCTTACATATTCGCTCAACCAAGAAGGAAAATGACGTCTCATTTCTTGTTCTAATGCTTCGTCTGTTAGGTAGGGTCTAATCGACCTCAACTCAGCATTATATGTGCGAAAAAATAACGAAACAACCGCCGATTAGTATAATATATAGCTTATACTATTACATTGAGATAACGTAAACTCATCATTAATTACTTACCCTCTAGCTTCTCCACTTCATCCTCGTCGCAATTGAGTAAAACATACAATTGAGTAGTCCTTAGCTCTTCGTCATTCAAATATCTTTTTTTATTTTCCCCGAAGGCTTTTCGGATGCATTGAATACTCAGTATTCCATCATTAGATTCTTGATAACCGTCGTCATTTCTCGGAGCCCTCGTTCTATTCGAAGCAATATGAGGTTTGAAATACGTCGAGCAGAAGTTTGTAATCTCCTCGAGAATATAGGCTTCACAAATAGAACCCTCGACCCGAGCCTTGTTTTTTACCTTCCACTTTAGGTGGTTCAAATGCCACCCAAACGGGTACATCCACCGATAACCAACGGGCCCACCAACACGTGTCTCGTAGGAAAGATGAATTGGCAAATGCTTCATGGATTTGAAGAATCCAGGAGGAAATACCTTGTCGGGCTTGCACAGTGTTACCGCAATATCGTTCTCCTGCTTTTCTAGACGATTGACGAGCAACTTACTAGAACAAAGATCTCTGAAGAATATGCTAAGCTCGGTCAATGGATCCCAAACAACCGGGGGTAAGAATTCCCAAAATGTAATCAGAATTAACCTCTCCATGAATACGTGACAATCATGGCTCTTCATACCTGTCAGTTTGTTCTCCTTGAGGTCGACGTATCTTCTCAAGTTTGAAACATACCTGTCTGAAAATTTCAGACCTTGAATCCACCTACAAAGTCTCACTTTATCCTCCTTCTCCAGTGAGAAAATTGCCTTAGGCAGCTTCAACTTTCCATTCTCGTCCTCTATCAAATACAATGCAGGACGTCTACATATTTCTTCCAAGTCCAATCTAGCCTTTGGATTGTCTTTCGTCTTCCCCTTTACGTCCATTACAGTATTAATTATGTTGTCAAACATATTCTTCTTGATATGCATGACATCAAGGTTATGTCTAATCAGATTGGTGCTCCAATATGGCAGATCCCAGAATATACTCCTCTTCGTCCAGTTATGAGTGCGACCAAATCTGTCACACTTGTAGCCCGTAGCAGGCTCTTCAATAGCTCTTGGTAAATCTTTTACCTCTTCCCATATCGTGTATCCGGGCCACCTTGGCGGGGGATTAGCCTTCTCCACAATGCCAGCACGAAAAGCATTCATGTTCCTCTGGTACGGATGATCCTTCGACAGGAATTGTTGATGATAATCGAAGAAGCACGATTTGCCTCCGTGTTTCAAACGGAAAGCCTTAGTGAGGTCCATGCAATACGGACATGAAAGACGACCATGCGTGCTCCATCCAGATAACATACCATAGGCTGAAAAGTCGTTGATAGTCCACATAAGTGATGCCCGCATCTGAAAATTTTGTTTTCTAGATACATCATACGTGTTAGAACCTACTTCCCACAGTTGATTCAACTCATCAATTAATGGCTATAAATACACATCGATGTTCCTTTTCGAATTGTTCGAACCTGGGATAATAACGGTGAGGAACATATACGGAGTCTTCATGTATATCCAAGGTGGTAGATTATACAGAGTGACGATCACAGGCCAACACGAATACTGGGATCTCGAAAGTCCGAATGGGGTAAAACCGTCGGAGTAGTGACCTAATCTGACATTACGCGGATCAGAAGCAAAATCTGGATACTCTCAATCAAAGTGCTTCCATGCTTCTCCATCAGATAGGTGATCCAACACTCCTTCGGTCTGTTTCCGCTTATGCCAACTCATATTTTCTGCAGTTTCCTTCACCATAAACAACCACTGCAACCGCGGCGTCAACGACAAGTAGTACATCGAATCGGTAGGCTTCCTGGCACCGACAGACTTTCCTCTACCACTGCCCTTGTAGCGATCGGCACCACAAAATCTGCAGGCGTCTTCATCCTTGTCGTCTTTGTAGTACAACATGCACCCGTTGTGACATGCATCGATTTTCTCGTATCCCATCCAGAGCGATCTCACCATCCTCTTAGACCGGTAGAAGTCTTTAGGCAACTTAGCACCCTCAGGCAATATTTCTATAAGCAACTCCATATGACGGTTGTAGCAATCTTGCGACATGTTAAAATCGGACTTGATGCTTAACAATCTTGTAACTACCTCCAACTGTGAATGATCCTCACAACCAGGATATAATGGAGTCCTTGCATTCTCCAGTAACTCCATGAACTATGCAGCATCGGCGTTCGGTGCCTCCTCTGGTGCATCATGATCGTCCGGATCGAAACTAGGCCCCACCGCATCAAAAATCATGTTCACCAATCCATCGTCGTAAGCAGCGTTGTTATGGACATCCACATAAGGCTCATACTCCGATGCTAAAGACACAAGTTCTCCGTGCGCGCTCCACTGATAGTAATTCGGCGTGAAACCCTTCGAGTATAAATGATACGTGACTTCCACTTCTGGATGATATTTCAAGTTGCGACATCTCACATACGGACACTTAATTTTGGTACCGTCCATGTACTGAGGGAACGCCTTGGCAAACTGCAGGAACTGCTGTACACCCTCTATGAATTCATTCCGCACATCGCACATGTCATCAGGATGATGGTTGTACAACCACGAACGATTCCGTAAGTAGTAATTCATATCCATATCCAATTGAGGATAATTTTGTAAGATAGATACATGCACATTACAGTCAGTGAATAAATGTTAAGGCAGTCTAGATATGGGTGCGCAACATAAACTGTTCATTCATTCCATATATTACAAACAAAGAATTTGAAGGAAGAAACAAAAACAACTATGTTGGGACTAAAACAACTGTCTTGTGTCAAAGTGTCGTATCCGATAGACCGATACTAATCCGATACGGTCGATACTAAGTACATACGGTCGAGGTATAATTATACTTGTAGGAGTATACGACATTAAGTACATACGGCCGATACTAATCCGATACGGTCGATACTAATTCGATACCGATTCTGATACTCATCCCAACTGTCCAATATCGACCCTTTGGGTCTACAAGAGTTACTTCACCCAGTTTGTCAAGAAAGGTAAAACTTTTTAAATTAATATCCAATATCGACCCTTTGGCCTGTGCTTGAGCAGTATCCTAACTCAAACTATCTATCCTAACTAATAAATTAATATCCTACTTTAACATCTACTAAATCTCATATTCCTTCTAATATCCTAATCTAAACTAACCCTTTAACTGAAAATAATATCTAAACAATCTAATCATGAACTAACACCCTAACCTGGAAGTCCATACTGCTCAAGCACAGGCCAAATGCCAAGTTATAGGGCAAAATACAGGCAACTACCTGTAGCTACAAGGCAAAACCAAATTTTGACGGTATATATACCGTCAACATTTAAAAAGTTTACTTGTCTTGACAAAATGAGTGAAGTAACTCTTATAGACCGAAAGGATACTCTATACACTATGTAATACGATATACCAATCATACCTACACTTCTAGGATACTCTATACACTGTAGTAATGAATTGCCCTTACTAATGATGCTCTTAGGTATTTAACAGATGAGATTTTCATGTTGCACTTACGCATTTGTAGCTATAAACTGCTTGAGCAACAACATATAGGTATGGGAATCGGTATCGGACTATTCATATGAGTATTGGTATCGACGATATCGGTAGTAGACTTACTTTTTCAGAGAAGGGCTGGCATGGACACCTTACTTCGGACTGACACAGACACTTTACTTCTAAAAGATCTTATATACTATTAGGATACTCACTCTATACACTCTATGTAATACGATATACCAATCATACTTACACTTCTAGGATACTCTATATACTGTAGGTACTAGGATACTCCTTATATACTATTAGGATACAAACGTGTCGTATAGGACGCCAATATAGTAAGGTGTGCTTTTCGCTTCTGTGTATGATTTGTGAGAGAAAAATCATTGAAATAGAATCCCAAGTAATCATGATACAACAAGTGGTAATAGTGTATCACATGACATGACCATATAACCATAGTGTATCAGAATTGACCACACAGAAGACTTAGCCTAATTAATCTCCATAAAATAAGTGGTAGTAAGTCCATAATTAATCTCCATAAAACAAGTACAGCTGGTAATAAGTCCATAATTAAGTCCATAAACTCATCTCCACAAAACAAGTACAACTGGTAATAAGTACTAATAGTCCAACACAAAATACATCCATAAAACTACACTAATGACGACCACGCAGCTCATGCATACAGTTAAAGATACCATCATGCAACATCTTCAGATAAGTGGGATTGACGACGGAAAAGCGTCATTCCACTGTAGGTGCTGGATGAATGGAACTCCCGGTCTCACTAGCTACCGGTGCCACTTCCTCCTTAACAGTAGGAGGAGCCACCTCAGCAATCTGTGTTTCCCTCAAACGACGTGCCGCTGCTCGGGTCATGGGTGCCATCTGGTAAAATCGATATTCACAGAGAATATAATTGTAACATAAGCAAGCTAACTAAAGGAACTATCATCTTGTTTCATATATTAAAATCCAAGTTCCATTGTAAAATCTCAGTTTTCTTCAATGAGTATACCTATGTGTGTTTAGTTCAGTTTTTCCTGAGATTGTATACATATGTATATATGTAGATTGATAGATATAACTATAGTTATATAAGAGTTTTTTTTCTGAGATTGTATACATATGTATATATATGTATATAAAGGAACCATCAATGAGTATACATATGTATATATTGTATACATATGTATAAGAGTTTCATGTATACAGTATACATATGTATAAGAGTTTTCTTCAATGAGTATACATAGTGTCTGTGTTGTTGGCCCATTGGTCATATGGTCAAACTGATTTTAATAATTGATCAAACTCTGTCTCGATATATGAGCTAGTCAGGACATCTCGGACTTTGGACATGATCAAGAACGGCTATCTACTCAGTTCAAGACCGAAGCGTTGTTTGCCTGTTCGAGTCTGTATTTCTTTGAAGCAATGTAATCTTTTATTTTATTGAGTCTAGAAATACAATGTACACCGAGTCGTACTGGCAAATAGGCTATTCCAAAATGATTTCAAAATATTTTTAAAAATGTCCTTAGTTTTGAAAAACATTCGTATTTACAAAAAGCTCCAAAAAGGTTTTCAAAATTTCCCAAAATCTATTTTGAAAAACCCTAACCTAACCCTGACAGAACTCGGCCAGAGTTCGGCCAGAGTTCGCAGAGTTCGGTAGTGGCCGTTTTAGTTTTTGAATTCCTTGGAACTTGGTCCTCCTGCAGTTGTGGATTTGATCGAGATTTTCTCATCGAGTTCTGCCCGAATTCTGCCCGAATTCTGCCAGAATTATGTCTTTGGAACTCCTATAAATAGAGAAGGATTTCGATCATTTTAACTCATTCATTCACTTTCAATCTTCTCTCTACTCAAAGCCTACTGTCTTCCAAAAAGTTTTTCTAGAGGTTTAATTTTTAGATCCCAATCCAGTTACAATCCTCTAGTCGATTTGCCATTGCGGTACGGTCTAGAAGTTTCAGAGTGATTGTAATCAGAAGGCTTGATAGAAGAATACCTCTTCACAATTGAAGTTGGACAAGTTCTTCGTATCAAAGCTCGCGTTGTAGAAGTTGCAAGGACTTTGTAAGAAAACTTGCGGTTTTGCCAATAGTGGATTCAACTGGTAGCAAGAGTTCTACCGACTGGACTAGTCCTCAACAGAGGAAAACCAGTATACATCATTGTCTTTGCGTTTGCTTTCTTATCTCTGCCTTTACATTATTTAGTTGTGATTATTATTCTGTGATCTTGCTACTAACATTTTTTAATTAGCATTATTTCGCTGCCAACTCTATTCACCCCCCCTCTAGAGTATTCTGCTTTACAATTTCGTTCCTACAATTGGTATCAGAGCGGATGTTACAGGTAAAGCAAGGTAACATTGTAATTATTTATTCATTTAACTAATTGTTATATAGATCACAGCACAACACATGGCAACTGTGAAATTCACAAGTGAAGGCCAGGCCACAAACAGACCTCCATTGTTTGATGGTACGAATTATACCTATTGAAAAACCCTAACCTCACCCTGACAGAACTCGGCCAGAGTTCGGCCAGAGTTCAGTTAGTGGCCGTTTTGTTTTTGAATTCCTTGGAACTTGGTCCTCCTGCAGTTGTGGATTTGACCGAGATTTTCTCATCGAGTTCTGCCCGAATTCTGCCCGAATTCTGCCAGAATTATGCCTTTGGAACTCCTATAAATAGAGAAGGATTTTGATCATTTTAACTCACTCATTCACTTTCAATCTTCTCTCTACTCAAAGCCTACTGTCTTCCAAAGAGTTTTTCTAGAGCTTTAATTTTCAGCTCCCAAGCCAGTTACAATCCTCTAGTCGATTTGCCAGTGCGGTGCGGTCTAGAAGTTTCAGAGTGATTGTAATCAGAAGGCTTGATAGAAGAATACCTCTTCACAATTGAAGTTGGACGAGTTCTTCGTATCAAAGCTCGCATTGTAGAAGTTGCAAGGACTTCGTAAGAAAACTTGCGGTTTTGCCAATAGTGGATTCAACTGGTAGCAAGAGTTCTACCGACTGGACTAGTCCTCAACAGAGGGAAACCAGTATACATCGCTGTCTTTGCGTTTGCTTTCTTATCTCTGCCTTTACATTATTTAGTTGTGATTATTATTCTGTGATCTTACTGCTAACATTTTTTAATTAGCATTATTTCGCTGCCAACTCTATTCACCCCCCCCTCTAGAGTATTCTGCTTTACAATTTCGTTCCTATAATTGGTATCAGAGCGGATGTTACAGGTAAAGCAAGGTAACATTGTAATTATTTATTCATTTAACTAATTGTTATATAGATCACAGCACAACACATGGCAACTGTGAAATTCACAAGTGAAGGCCAGGCCACAAACAGACCTCCATTGTTTGATGGTACGAATTATACCTATTGGAAAACACGGATGAGTTTCTTCTTGAAATCACTTGACTTTGATTTATGGTATATTGTTATTGATGGCTATCAAAAGCCACCTCGTATAAATGTTGATGGAGTTTTAATTGAAAAACCCCATAACAGATATACAGAGGAAGAAAAGAAAAAGGCCAGTCTTGACGCACGTGCTATTAACGCTTTATTTTGTGCTTTAGACAGAACTGAATTTAACAGGGTGTCTATCTGCACAACTGCTAATGAAGTGTGGAAGCTTCTTGAAGTTACACATGAAGGCACGACTCAAGTTAAAGAATCAAAGGTCAGCAGACTTACTCAAGAGTATGAGGTGTTCAAGATGAAGCCCAACGAAACAGTTACTCAGATGTTCAAAAGATTCTTGTATATTGTAAATCCTTTGTCCTCCCTTGGCAAAGATTACAGTAACCATGAAAACATTCGCAAACTCCTGCGAGCACTTACCAAGAACTAGATTCCAAAGGCTACTGCAATCATTGAAGGGAACGACCTCACAACTATGTCCCTCGAAGTAATCATGGGTAAGCTACTCACTCATGAACTGGATCTACAAGATTTTGAAGAGCCTGCACCAAAGGAAAAGACGATCGCTTTCAAGGCTCAGCACAGAAAAGCTGTTGAAGGTGATTAAGACAGCAGTGAATCTGATGCTGAAGATCAAGCACTCCTAGCAAGGAAATTCAAAAGATTCATGAGATATAAGAAGAAAGCCAAAGAAAACAATAGCAGCAACAACTGGTATCAAGATGATGCTGTCTGCTATGGCTGCAAGAAGGGACACATGAAGAAGGATTGTCCTACAAACTCATCATCAAGCAAGAAGAGCAACAGGTATGAGAAAGGGAACCTGAAGAGATCAACATCTCAGAAATATGCCAACACCAGCATATGGCATGAAAGTGAAGCCATCGACTCAGAAGATGAACAATCAGAAGACGCTGCAAATATATGCTTTATGGTATCCGATCAGGTACTCTCTGAACCTGTAGTTGATACATATAATGACTTCACCTTTGAGCAATTAGGAGATGCCTTCAGTGAACTGATAAGTGATTACAGAAAACTGCGTAGCAAATATCAGACCTCTAAGAAGGTACTCAAAGAGTACAAAGGTGAAATAGGAAGACTTACCGACCTACTAGCTGAGGTTAAAGATAATGTTAGTGAGTTTGGTGAGCTTTCTTCTATTAAGCTCTTATTACATGAGACTACCAAGTCATCCGAAGAAAAAGACAAGGTTATTGACCAACTGAAAGAAGAACTTTCTAAAGAGAAGAAAAGTCTTCAAAGTGCACAACTCAGAATGGAAGCACTCACTTCTGACTATACTAAGTTGTATGACACTTCCAAAAGATTGGAAATTAGGTTAGGAAAATAGCCTGAGACTGCTGCTTCCTATAGGAACGAAATAGTAAAGCGTAATATTCTACAGGGGGGTGAATAGAGTTGGCAGCGGAATAATGCTAAATAAAAAATGTTAGCAGCACAATCACAGAATATTAATCACAACTGAAATAATATAAAGGCAAAGTTGAGAGAGCAAACGCAAAGACAGCGATGTATACTGGTATCCCTCTGTTGAGGACTAATCCAGTCGGTAGAACTCTTGCTACCAGTTGAATCCACTATTGGAAAAATCGCAAGTTTTCTTACGAAGTCCTTGCAACTTCTACAACGCGAGCTTTGATACGAAGAACTCGTCCAACTTCAAATGTGAAGAGGTATTCTTCAATCAAGCCTTCTGATTACAATCTCTCAGAAACTTCTAGACCGTACCGCACTGGCAAATTGACTAGAGGATTGTAACTGGCTTGGGATCTGAAATTGAAAGCTCTAGAAAACTCTTTGGAAGACTGAAAGCTTTAGATAGAGAGAAGATTGAAAGTGAATGAGTGAGTTGAAATAATCGAAATCCTTCTCCATTTATAGGAGTTCCAAAGGCAGACTTCTGTCAGAATTCGGGCAGAATTCGGGCAGAACTCTTTGAGCAAATCTCGGTCAAATCCGCAACTGCAGGAGGACCAAGTTCCAAAGATTCAAAATCACAACGGCCACCAACCAAACTCTGGCCGAACTCTGGCCGAGTTCTGTCAGGGTTAGGTTAAGGTTTTTAAAAATAGGTTTTGGTGATTTTTGAAAACCTTTTTGTAAACATTTTGATAGGTCATTTTAAAAGCATTTTGAACTATTTTGGGGATAGCCTATTTGCCAGTACGACTCGGTGTACAACATATTCCTAGACTCAAATAAAATGAAAATTATATTGCATAGGAAATACAGACTCGAGTAGGCAAACAGATCTTCAGTCTTGAACGGAGTGGATAGCCAATCTTGCTTATGCCCAAGAAATCGAGATGTCCCAACTTGCTTTGTATATCCAGATAGAGTTTGATCAATTATTAAAATCAGGTTGACCATATAACCAATGGGCCAACAATCTCTCCCATTTTGATAATTGACAAACTATGAATGATATAACATTAAGCTTGTTCAAAAAGAATCAAAACGTGAAATTGTTCATGTCCTGTATTTAACTCAAAAAAAATATGTTAGATCTTTAATTTTCTCCCCCTTTGTCACTTAGCAAAATAATTGCACAAGAGAAGGCTCCCCCGCATTTAATGCAGAAGGCTCCCCTGCAATTAATGCATAAGGAACAAATAGTGAGAAAACATAATAAATAAAACATAAAGAGTAGATATACATCATTACAGGCATGTAAAGTTTCTACAAATTATCATCATATGCATGCTATTGTCTCTAAAGAATATTATCACAGGCATGCTATTGTTTCAAAAAACATAAAAGAAATCTCAGGCATGCTGTTTCACAGGCAATTTGTAATGAAGAAGCAGTATAAAGAGATAGTGCTTAAAACAAAGTGCTGAAAGAAACTGAAATATCATAAACGAAACACCATAAGCATGTCCATGAAAAAGTACTGAAAGCATACTACAAAGTGCTGATAAATATCAAAAGTACTGATAAAAAGAAATACTGATAGAAACTTGGAATGTTGGAGCATTTCTAAGTATACAATAGAATGTCACTAAAAAATCAAATCACATCTCCTCATCACTATCCTCGTCATCATCATCATCAGCAGCTCGGCCAGCATGACCGGAAGGACCAGCACCAGATGTACCAGCGCCAGAAGGATGAGTAGGGGCGCCAGCATAGAACTCACCAACGTAGTCACGAGGTGCACGATACCAATCATAGGCGTTAACTGGCTGGAAGTAGGCATGGACAGCCTCATCCTCACAGCGGTAACCCAAAAAAGCTGGATCTCGAGGGATGGAGGCGGCAGAGTGACCAGTCTGGGCAAAACGCAGATCGGCCAAGGAGTTTGCCATCGCCTGGTAACGGGTGACGTCGCGGAACTCACGCTCGCGAGCCATGTCCGTCAACGAGACGTGCAAAGCAGATAAGTGCTGATGTATGCCCTCAAATGTCATGGCATACTGATGAGGTGGTGGAGGAGGTGCAGTAGGAGGAGCAGTAGGTGGAGCTGAAGCAGTCCGACTGTGACAAGATAGCTGAAGAAACTTGGGCTCAGAGTCCTGAGTACAAGTCGATAGATCGATCTCAAATCGCTGAAAGATACGAGGGAGAATCATCGCGTAAGAGAGATTTCGATCTCTAGCACGACATCGTCCCATCATCTGAATGATAGTCTTAGGGGTGGAAAAAGGAATCCCCTTAAGAATATGGTACATGGCGGACAGCTCAAGTGAGGTTACATCATCTTTGGAAGTAGATTTAGGAAGGATAGTAGAGTAGATGATGCGATGCAATTCGTAGTTGAACAAGTTCAGGTTGTTAGCCTTGAACTTTACAGAGCGTACTCTGTCAGGAGCACAGAGTTCCGCTTTGAAACTAGTGAGTGTCGTGCCTTCGGGAAACTCGAATTTCATGATGTCTACTAGCGGTTCACCTTTATTGGGAATACCAAGAATCTCCGCTAGGAGGGCATCATCGAACTCGATGTCGATGTCTCCAACACGTGTGCTCACAATAAAAGTGTTAACTACGAGATTGCAATAGAATAAACGAATGGCATTAATAGCTATCGGGAAGCACAGTTTAACAAATAGGTGTAACCCTAATGCCTCAAACAAGTGACGATGATCGGGAAATACCGTCCATTTGATCGGAGCGCCGCCGTATATGGATCGGGTAGAAAAATCACCGTACCATAATAGGGCTTGGTCGAGGGTTTGGAAGAAAAACCCATCGAAAGTGCCGTCGCTCGTTTGGATCGGCGAAAAGAGTGAATTCGTGTGTGGATTCGAAGATGACCCTTCCTCACTAGGAGTGGTCTTCTTCTTCCTCTTGAATGGATTAAATTTATGTGCCATTGAAAATAAAAAGCACAAATTGAAAGGTGGAGAAAGAGGGAGTTATACCTCACGAAATTAGGATATGTTGTAGAGAATGTCGATCTCCGCATGATTCCAAATTTTAGAGAGATTTTACCAAGTAGATTGGAAGGAAAAGATTGGTGAAGAACTAGGGTTTGATGGCTAGGGTCGGCTGCTGCTGCTGTTTGAATTGGTTTGGAAGCAACGAAAGAGAAGAAGCTCTCGGGTTCTGGATATATACACAGATACCCTCAACCGAACTCGGGCCAAATTCGGTCAGAGTTCTGGCCGAATTCGCCTAGGGTTCTTCAAAGTTGATTTTGCCACTTTTTTTTCATTGTCTCATTTCAAATATTTAATTCAAAGATTAGTTATTTTAGCCTTTAAATAACATAATTGATAATATTTTATAAATTAAATATCTTTACACAGCGACTGTCTCAGATTAGCTGTAGGAGTACTGTTCCAGCTGGCGGAGGTTCACCGGGGAACTCTTAAATACCGCTTCGCTTCAACCGTAGTTGTGGTGACAGACAGACTCTTTATTGGCTTGTCTCTAACACAGTTTTTGCGTATTGAGATATAATCATAAAACAAAATCAATTAATATTATTGACGTCCAAAATTCCTAATTCTCGACGTAAATAATTGAAACGATCTTCCGCTAGAGGTTTAGTGAAGATGTCAGCTAATTGATTTTCTGTGTCTATGTACACAAGGTTTATATCTCCATTTTGATGATGATCTCTAAGAAAATGATGTCTAATCTCGATATGTTTAGTACGAGAGTGACATACTGGATTCTTAGTCAAATTAATAGTGCTCGTGTTATCACAGAAAATGCGAATATGTGTGTAAAATAAATCATAGTCTTCTAGGGTTTGTTTCATCCACAAAATCTGAGCGCAACAACGTCCTGCGGCGATGTACTCAGCCTCTGTTATTGATAGGGCTACAGAATTTTGCTTTTTACTAAACCAAGAGACTAAAGCTTTGCCTAAGAAATGACATGTGCCACTTGTACTTTTTCTATCAACTTTGCATCCAACAAAATCTGCATCCGAATAACCAATAAGGTCAAAGGATTTAGTTTTGGGATACCACAAGCCAACAGAAGAAGTGTCTTTAAGGTATCAAAAGATACGCTTAACTGCGGACAGATGTGATTCCTTTGGGTTAGCTTGAAAACGTGGACACAGGCAAACACTAAACATTATATCTGGACGACTAGCAGTTAAATAAAGTAAACTACCAATCATACCTCAATACTTACGTGTGTCGAATGGCTTGCCTTGTTCATCTAAATCAAGCTTTGTTGAAATTGCCATCGGAGTGCCAATAGGTTTGACATTTTCCAGATCGAACTTCTTTAGCAAGTCTTTTGTGTACTTGGCTTGATTTATGAATGTCCCATTATCAGTTTGTTTGATTTGCAATCCGAGAAAGAATTTCAGCTCTCCCATCATGCTCATTTCAAACTCATTCTGCATACACTTAGAGAATTCTTGACACAGAGATTCATCAGTAGATCCAAATATAATATCATCAACATAGATTTGAATTAAAAGCAGCTTGCCATTAAAAGATTTAATAAAAAGTGTAGTGTCAACCTTCCCTTTTGAAAAATCGTTATCAAGTAGAAAAGAGCTTAGACGATCATACCAAGCACGAGGGGCTTGTTTTAAACCGTATAGAGCTTTCTTTAACTTGAAAACATGATCTAGGTTTTTGAAATCCGTGAAACCTGGAGGTTGTGCTACAAAAACTTCTTCTTTTATAAAACTATTTAAAAAAGCACTCTTCACATCCATTTGAAAAAGTTTGAAATCATGAAAACATGCAAATGCACATAACATGCGAATGGATTCTAATCTCGCAACTGGGGCATAAGTCTCATCGTAGTCGATACCTTCTTCTTGATTGTATCCTTGAGCTACGAGTCGAGCCTTATTACGAGTCACTAAACCATTCTCATTCAGTTTATTTCAGAATACCCAACGGGTGCCAATGACCGGATGATCAACAGGCCTGGGAACCAGTTCCCAAACTTGATTCCGTTTAGATTGGTTTAATTCTTCTTGCATAGCATCTATCCAAAAACTATCACTACATGCTTCATCAATAGTTTTGGGTTCTAGCAGTGAAATAAATGCAACACTAGAAACAATATCTCTACAGGATGTACGAGTACTTACTCCCTTGGTAATATCACCAATTACCAAATCCTTTGGATGATTTGCTGTAAATTTCAACCTTTTTGCTTCATTCTGAAGGTAGCTGGTTCCTGGATCTTCTCTAGGAGGTTCAGCTAGTGCAGAGCTTGGTTGAGAATCAGCTGGAGTTGAGCTTGGTACAGATGAATCTTCGTCATTGTTATCAATCGTCATTTGATTTAATTCATCAAAGGTGACATTGATTGACTCTTCGATGATCATGGTACGTTTGTTGAAGACTCTGTATCCTTTGCTCTTGGCCGCATAACCTAAAAATATACCTTCATCGGCCTTTTCATCAAATTTTTCCAAATTGTCTTTTGTGTTAAGAATAAAACATTTACAACCAAAAATTCTAAAGTGTGAAACTGAAGGAATTCTATCAAACCATAACTCAAATGGAGTCTTCTTCGATTTGGGTCGAATTAGAACTCTATTGAGAACAAAGCAAGCTGTGTTGACAGCTTCAGCCCAGAAATATTTGGGTAGACTAAACTGGTTTAACATCACTCTGGCCATTTTGGTTAGAGTTATGTTCTTACGTTCCACAACTCCATTTTGTTGTAGAGTCCTAGGGCAGGAAAACACGTGTATAAAATCGTGTGTCACAAAATTGCTCAAAAACAGCATTCTCGAATTTGCCACCATGATCGCTTCTAAGCGAGTGATCATGTAACCTTTTTCATTCTGAACTTTCTTGCAAAAGGCGACAAATTCGAATAATGCATCATTCTTGCGTGTCAAGAAATATACCCACGTGTATCTAGAGAAATCATCTACAATTACGAAAGCATAAAGTTTACCTCCGAGGCTAGCAACTCTGCTAGGACCAAATAAGTCCATATGAAGCAATTGTAGAGGTCTAGTAGTACATACTGCGTTTACTGACTTGAAAGTGGATCTGGTAGCTTTGTTCCTTTCACATTGACTGCATACCGAATCCTTCTTGAATGTAATGTCCGGTAAACCGCGTACTAGCTTCTTTGTGGATAATCTTGATATTATATCCATATTAGCGTGACCGAGTCTCATATGCCACAGATGACTCTCATCACTCTTGGCCATTAAGCATATACCTGAAATGTTAGTTTCTTCTAACAAATAGAAAATATATATATTATCTACCCTGATACCTTCAAAGATAGTACTACCAGTTGAGCCATCAACTATAGTACATTTGTTTTTGCCAAAGTTGATGCCATAACCATGATCAGCTAGATGACTTATGCTGAGTAGGTTATGTTTCAACTCGGTAACCAGACAGACATCCTTAATTACAGGATAGGGAGACTTACCAACATCACCGATACCAATAATATACCCTTTCAAATTATTACCGAAGGAGACATAGCCTTCCTTCTTTTTCTTCGACAGTGTTGCAAATAGGGTAGCGTCACCGGTCATATGCCGTGAGCAACCGCTGTCAAGGATCCATTTGCTTCTAGCATGTGAAGGGTGTTCCACCTACAAAACAGTTTGAAGATGAAACCTTTGGTACCCATTTCTTGTAGGGTCCTGAATTGTTAGCTTTAGGTATCCAAGCATAAACATTTAGATCTACAAGCTTTCTCATTCTACATGCAGATGATATATGACCAATGAGGCCACAATAATGACATTGTGCATGTCGAGTGTTGAAAGCTGAGTGGTGTACATGGTTGGTAGGTTTGGGTTTTCTAGTATAGAAGAAAGCATACCTATGATCTTGTTTGGGCTTAACCTTTTGGGGTAAAGGTTTGATAGGGTTAGGTCTGACAGTGTTTGGCTTGGGAATGTTCCGATTTCTCGGTAAGTGACACGTGTTAGGGTAGGAAGCAGCAGGCTCAGGCTATTTTCCTAACCTAATTTCCAATCTTTTGGAAGTGTCATACAACTTAGTATAATCAGAGGTAAGTGATTCCATTCTGATTTGTGCACATTGAAGACTTTTCTTCTCTATAGAAAGTTCTTCCTTGAGTTGGTCAATAATTTTGTCTTTCTCTTCAGATGACTTGGTAGTCTCGTGTAATAAGAGCTTTATTGAAGAAAGCTCACCAGACTCACTAACATTATTTCTAACCTCAGCTAGTAGGTCGGTAAGTCTACCTATTTCACCTTTGTACTCTTTGAGTACCTTCTTAGAGGTCTGATACTTACTACGTAGTTTCCTGTAATCAGTCATCAGGTCACTGAAGGCATCTTCTAATTGCTCAAAGTTGAAGTCATCATAAGTTTCTACAGGTTCAGTGGGTACCTGATCGGTTGCCATGAAGCATACATTTGCAGCGTCCTCTGAGTGTTCGTCTTCTGAGTCGCTGGCTTCACTCTCATGCCATATGCTGGTGTTGGCATATTTCCGAGATGTTGATCTTTTCAGGTTCCCTTTTTCATACCTGTTGTTCTTCTTGCTCGATGATGAGTTTGTGGGACAATCCTTCTTCATGTGTCCCTTCTTCTTGCAGCCATAACAGACAGCATCTTTTTGGTACCAGTTGTTGCTGTTGTTCTCTTTGACTCTCTTCTCATGTCTCATGAATCTTTTGAACTTCCTTGCTAGGAGAGCTTGATCTTCAGCGTCAGATCTACTGCTGTCTGAGTCATCTTCAGCAGCTTTTCTGTGCTGAGCCTTGAGGGCGATAGTCTTCTCCTTTGGTGCAGGCTCTTCAAAATCTTGTAGCTCCAGTTCATGAGTGAGTAGCTTACCCATTAGTACTTCGAGGGACATAGTTGTGAGGTCGTTCCCTTCAATGATTGCAGTAGCCTTTGGAATCCAGTTCTTGGTGAGAGCTCGCAGGAGTTTGCGAATCTTTTCATGGTTACTGTAATCTTTGCTTAGGGAGGACAAAGGATTTACAATATCCAAGAATCTCTCGAACATTTGTGTAACTGTTTCGTTGGGCTTCATTTTGAACGCCTCGTACTCTTGAGTAAGTCTGCTGACTTTAGATTCCTTGACTTGAGTCGTGCCTTCATGTGTGACTTCGAGTAGCTTCCGTACTTCATTTACCGTTGTGCAGATAGACACCCTGTTAAATTCAGTTCTGTCTAAAGCACAAAAGAGAGCATTAATGGCACGTGCGTCAAGACTGGCCCTTTTTTTTTCTTCCTCTGTATATCTGCTATGGGGTTTTTTAACTAGAACTCCATCAACATTTATACGAGGTGGCTTTTGATAGCCATCAAGAACAATGGACCATAAATCAAAATCAAGAGATTTCAAGAAGAAACTCATCCGTGTTTTCCAATATGTATAATTTGTACCATCAAACAGTGGGGGTCTGTTTGTGGCCTGGCCTTCACTTGTGAATTTCACAGTTGCCATGTGTTGTGCTGTGATCTATATAACAGTTAATTAAAAAGAATAAATAATTGCACTGTTACCTTTGCTTTACCTGTAACACCCGCTTTGATACCAATTGTAGGAACGAAATAGTAAAGCGTAATACTCTAGAGGGGGTGAATAGAGTTGGCAGCGGAATAATGCTAAATAAAAAATGTTAGCAGCACAATCACAGAATATTAATCACAACTAAAATAATGTAAAGGCAAAGTTAAGAGAGCAAACGCAAAGACAGCGATGTATACTGGTATCCCTCTGTTGAGGACTAATCCAGTCGGTAGAACTCTTGCTACCAGTTGAATCCACTATTGGAAAAACCGCAAGTTTTTTTACGAAGTCCTTGCAACTTCTACAATACGAGCTTTGATACGAAGAACTCGTCCAACTTCAAATGTGAAGAGGTATTCTTCAATCAAGCCTTCTGATTACAATCTCTCAAAAACTTCTAGACCGTACCGCACTGGCAAATTGACTAGAGGATTGTAACTGGCTTGGGATCTGAAATTGAAAGCTCCAGAAAACTCTTTGGAAGACTAAAAGCTTTAGATAGAGAGAAGATTGAAAGTGAATGAGTGAGTTGAAATGATCAAAATCCTTCTCTATTTATAGGAGTTCCAAAGGCAGACTTCTGTCAGAATTCGGGCAGAACTCTTTGAGCAAATCTCGGTCAAATCTGCAACTGCAGGAGGACCAAGTTCCAGAGATTCAAAATCACAACGGCTACCAACCAAACTCTGGCCGAACTCTGGCCGAACTCTGGCCGAGTTCTGTCAGGGTTAGGTTAGGGTTTTTAAAAATAGGTTTTGGTGATTTTTGAAAACCTTTTTGTAAACATTTTGATAGGTCATTTTAAAAGCATTTTGAACTATTTTGGGGATAGCCTATTTGCCAGTACGACTCGGTGTACAACATATTCCTAGACTCAAATAAAATAAAAATTACATTGCGTAGGAAATACAGACTCTAGTAGGCAAACAGATCTTCAGTCTTGAACGGAGTGGATAGCCAATCTTGCTTATGTCCAAGAAACCGAGATGTCCCAACTAGCTTTGTATATCCAGACAGAGTTTGATCAATTATTAAAATCAGGTTGACCATATGACCAATGGGCCAACACTTCCTACCCTAACACGTGTCAGTTACTGAATAATTGGAACATTCCTAAACCAAACACTGTCAGACCTAACCATATCAAACCTTTACCCCAAAAGGTTAAGCCCAAACAGGATTATAGGTATGCTTTCTTCTACACTAGAAAACCTAAACCTACCAACCATGCACATCACTCAGCTTTCAACAGTCGACATGCACAATATCATTATTATGGCCACACTGGTCATATTTCTCCTGCATGTAGGATCAGAAAGCTTGTTGATTTAAATATTTATGCATGGATACCAAAAGCTAACATTTCAGGACCCTACAAGAAATAGGTACCAAAAGTTTCATCTGCAAACTGTTTTGTAGGTGGAACACCTTTCACATGCTAAAAGCAAATGGATCCTCGACAGCGGTTGTTCACGGCATATGACCGGTGATGCTACATTATTTGCAACACTGTCGAAGAAGAAGAAGGAAGGTTATGTCACCTGGTACAACTTCTTCTTCCATAGCCATCATCATGGCCTGACCTCTAGCTGCGGGTCCCCTCTGCTGGAAACCTCTCTGCCTGCTCTGCACTGGAGCCTGGGCACACTGCTGCTGGAATGCCTGGGCCTGAGGCAACAATGGCCTCGGGTACTGCTGCTGCTGCATGGGTGCTGGTCCCCTAACCGATGGACTGGTTAGGTTGGAAGAAGAAGAACTACCCCTATTTGGGCAGGCTCCTATCTTGTGATATGCCGCTCCACAAGCCAGGCACAATCCTTGCGCCCTACGACAATCTGCCACTACATGGCCTGGCTTTCCGCAATAAGAACATCCCATTGCCGAAGTCTGCTTCTGCTTCTGCTGCTGCGGGTACGTCGGGGTGGAATGCTGAACCGACGTCACTGAGGCCGCCCGCCTCGGGATTCCAATGGTCAAACTTCTAGCTGCCGGGGCTGGAGATGATGATTGGTGCATCTGGCTATGGGATCGCTTCCTACCTCTGGTCCTATCCACGATCCTCTGGGAGGTGTACTCATGCCTCCTAGATGCCCTCAATACTGCATCGAACGTCTGGTGCTCGAACTGCTCAACCGCCAACAAGATCTCCAAATGCAGTCCATGCTGGAACCGCTGGGCCCTATCAAACTCGGTCGCCACCAAGGTGGGGGCAAACCTACTGAGCCTAGAAAACCCAGTCGCATAGCCATCGACCGTTCTACCTCCTTCCTTCAAGTTGGTAAATCTGGTCTGCAGGTCGTACCGAGCCACAGCATCAAAATACTTCGTCTGGAACCTCTCTCTAAACACTGCCCAAGCAATGGGTGCCACTAATCTCATGGCTTACGCCGCCCACCAACTGCGAGCCAAGTCCAACAACTGCAGGCGTACCACTGCCACCTTCTCATTCTCAGGTGTCCTAGCTGCTTCCAGAATCACCTCGGTATCCTGAAGCCAAGCGTCCGCGACAATCGCATCCTCGCTGCCATCGAAGAAGGGACGGTTCAGGCGCATGAAGCTGTTGGCCGCGCTGTTCTATGGGTGACCGCCTCTGGTCGAAGCATCTGCCACTGCCTGGTGCAAGGCATCTCCTCTGCGATCTTGAGAAGTTATCAAGGCCCTGATGAGACCTACCAAGGTGCCATCGTCAGGCTCGGCAGGCTGAACGGGCTGAACTGGGGGCTCTCCTCCAGTAGGCACAACTCTGGAGGCTACTCCGGAATGCTGGACTTGATCTCCGGGTTGCTGGTCCACATGAAGTGCTCCACCTTGCTGATCGACAGGGTCAGGTACAGTGCCGCTAAAGAAGATGACACAGGAAAAACAATAAGGAAGGACCAGGACAGATCAATGATACAAGCATGTGATCAGGTCAAGATTCCCAGGGATTCAGAGGATATGAACGGAGATCAAGTACGAATAATGATTGAGCCATCTATCGGTAAACCCTCACATTTCTTGATTGACAAGACCTACATGGACCACCACTTAAACCATGTCACGCCCCAGAACCAGAATACTGGAGAGCGGGGGAGAACATAGCCAGCTACGTATATTGAAATGAAGTCCATCTCGCTATACGGTCACGGCTGTCTAGATATGAGGGTTTACTACAAGCCAACAGTCTCTTAAGGTCAAGCCTACTGTCTCAATCTCAAGCAAATAATATAATCACAAGATGTTTGACCACCAAATATACAATAAAAGGCGTCCCAAATATTACATATCAGCTGAACATGAAGCTAGTCGTACAAAATGCTAGGACTAGCAAGAGTTAAGTCATACATGATCAACCCTAGGATTTGTTAATCATGTTTACAGCCCGTAGGCAGACAGTAAGTAAAAGTGCATCGAGCTAACAGGTGCTCGTCGGCTAAACACCTCAAAAGAATAATTTTACAATAGAGTGAGCGAAACAAAATAGAAAACCCACTCGTAGCCCGGGTTCCTTCTAGTCGCCACCATCGGGCTGGAGGTTCGGTAGATCCTCGAGTGCTGCTCCGAAATCTGGCCACACAAAACCAGCTGGGTCAAACCCCAGAAAGAGCAAGTGCCACAAGGAGGCCACGAAATAAGAACAAAAGCCAGCATATCAGAACATAAGAAAATAAAATAAAAGTACAAGTAATAAAGAGCACGTCAGGACAATAAACGACTAGGGACGTGGAACCATTCTGGGAGCCAGGTTACAACCCGTAAACCAAACAAGGACCGGGGTTGTAACCCTTCGCCTGAATAGCTCCTTGTCTCTACCCAATTATTGTTAAAGCAAGTAAAATAATCATGTTCAGGAGTACCAGGGTACAGGGACTAGACAGGGCTAGACATCATCCATTCACAAGCGGCCAAACAATTACTACGGCTTACTACTTTAACTAACTAGGGTTGTCACAAGCCTAATTACTAACAAGATGTAATGAGAATTTCCCAGTCCCAAGCCCTGCAGACCATCCTGTTATCCTTCTGCGGGTTGAGAGTATGGTTGGGTACATCGCCCCGGAGGCGATATACCCTTAGATGACTTAGAGGGTGCAACACATGACAGTGTGCTGGAAATGTGCTCTACTCGTCGGCAAGCTACAAGTCCAATTAAAGCGCCCAGATAACGAGATTGTCTGTGACTGGAAATTCTCTATGAACTATAGTTTGATCTAATCATTAGCCTAATCCAGATTCAGTGTAAATCCTTGACCGTGGGAACCAGGGAGTCACGTCCTAGACATGATGCAAGACTAGACAGGTGGATTGTACAAGCAAGCAAGCAGGAACACCCACGGTGTCAAGTTGATTATACGAGTCAAGTTAGTCGTCGCAACAGCATCAATATAAATTATGTCAGGGTACTTGTCAGGAGTGCGCCACGACGGGCCACTATCATGTCAGGTTGGTCATGTCAGGAGTGCACCACTACGGGTCACTGTCGTGTTATACTAGTTCCTTGTCATACCATGCCATGTACAATAGTCATTCCAAACATATTAAGTAAAATCAAGTTCATGACAAAAGGCGTAAGGATATAAAATGGGCGTAAAATATCTAATAAAATATCAATATACAGGGGTTTCGCAGGAGTCAAGTGCGCCAGGGGTGGTTGGCGCAGGAATGGATGGCGCAGGAATGGATGACGCAGGGTTGAATTGCGCAGGATCCAAACACGCAGGGTTAGATTGCGCATGAGCAGACTGCGCAGGAGTGAACTGCGCAGGGGTGAAGTGTGCAGGAATGGTTGGCGCATGGGGCTGAGCGCAATTCACCATGGGGCAAGCTGCGCGGTCGGCGCTGCGCTAAAGAGCGCAGGCCGAGAGGAGGATGCACAGTCCAGCACTGCGCTAAAGAGCGCAGGCTACAGCCTGCTACTCCAGGCCGAAAAGAACACCAAGAATTCAAATTTTTATATCTTTGTCAAATCAAAGCCAAATCAAGATTTTCAAGGTTCTAACGTGAGTAAAATTGAATTCTCTTCCACATGGAAGCATCAAAATCCCCAAAACACAACCAAAATAGATCAAAACCATGTAAATCCAAAAATAGTAAAAACCTAGATCTAGAACAATGGAGACTCTAAATCACAAAATGTCAAGCACTAATGTTGATCATCATGGCCTAATCTAGCTAATGAACAAATAAAATGTGGTTCTCATGTGGTGGCAAGGTGCACTTGCCTATGGTGTTTGGTGTTGTGTAGAGGAAGGAAGAAAAAGAAGATGGAGAAATAAATGAGAGAATAAAAAGGAGAGAGAAAGGTTGGTGGGGATTAAATGAGGGTGGTTGTGGTGTGTTGAGGGTGGAGCATAGGCTAAGGTGTCCCAATGCATATTGAACCAAACCAAACCAAACCAATTCTCCTCCACAAAATAAACCAAGCCAGGTAAAACCTAATTACGAGAACCAAAATCTGCAAGTCAAGCCAATTACAAGTACATGCCAAAATCAAAGAAAATAAATACAGGTCTGAAATACATGCAAGCTTGATCAAAAATACGTATTCAGAATATGGGTGTTACAACTCTACCTACCTTAAAAGAATTCCGTCCTCGGAATTTAATTAAGAGGCTAGAGAGACAAAGACAAGCTATATTAATCACAGGCAAGCTATACTAAGCAGTCAATCAAACAATCACGCATGCAAGCAAGGACGGAAGGCATAAGGCATAAGGAAGACATTATACTTTACGAGTCAAACAAGTAGGGATATCGCGATCGGATATCATCCTCACGCTCCCACGTTGACTCACCTAGAGAGTGATGACCCCAAGCAACACGGAATAAACTAATAGTCTTGTTCTTGAGTATCTTCTCTCTCCGGTCCAATATAGACACGGGCCTCTCCTCATACGAAAGGTTGGTACCAACAACCAGTTTCGAATGGTCTAGGATGTGGCTCGGGTCCGGGACGTACCGTCGTAATTGGGACACATGGAATACATCATGTACCTCACTTAGCGACGGCGGAAGAGCAAGACGATAGAATACATCTTCTACTCGCTCCAGGATATCGAACGGCCCTATATACCTAGGACTAAGCTTTTTCCGCACGCCAAAACGAATGACGTCGCGGTTAGGCGAGATCCTAAGGAATACATGGTCGCCGATAGCAAACTCTAGGGGTCGTCGATGAGCATCGGCCTAATGTCGCTGGCGATCTTGGGCAACTCGAAGACGATCTCTGATCCTTCTGACCACTTCAATTGTCTGGGCAATCATTTCTGGACCGAGCATCTGCCTCTCTCCAACATCATCCTATGCTAGCGGGGATCTGCACTTCCTTCCGTACAGAGCCTCGAATGGTGCCATCTGGATGCTGGCCTGGAAGTTATTGTTGTACGAGAATTCTACAAGATGCAGGTGATCTTCCCATGAACCACCGAAGTCGAGGGTGCAAGACCTCAACATGTCTTCAAGAGTCTGGATTGTGCGCTCCGACTGGCCATCTGTCTGCGGATGATAAGCTGAACTGAACTGGAGACGAGTTCCCAAACTCTCTTGCAGGGTGCACCAAAAGTGCGACATGAACCTTGAATCTCGATCCGAGGTGATACTAATGGGCACACCGTGAAGCCTGACAATCTGCCTGAGGTACATCTCTGCCAACTGAGCCGTTGACTGCCCAACTCTGAATGGAAGAAAATGAGCCACCTTCGTGAGCCTGTCAACTATAACCCAAATAGCATCTCGACCAGCTGGGGATCTAGGCAATCCAGTCACAAAATCTATGGTCACATGCTCCCACTTCCATTCTGGAATCGACAAAGGCTGAAGAAGTCCAGCGGGCCTCTGATGTTCAGCTTTAACCTGCTGGCAAACCAAACACCGAGAGACAAACCGGGCTATCTCCCTCTTCATGCCATTCCACTAGAAATGCTGACGGATATCATGGTACATCTTCGTACCACCGGAATAAATAAAATACTGCGAGCTGTGAGCTTCTGCCATGACTTTCTGTCTGATATCTCCACTGGGTACACAAAGACGAGTGCCGTGCCGAAGTGTACCATCCTCATGAATACATAACTCTGGCCTTTTTCCTGCCTCACACTCTGCTCTGAGCCGCTGAAGCTTGGAATCTGTAGATTGTGCCGTCCGGATCCTCTCAACTATGCTGGACTGAACATGTAGACTGGCCATCAATGCCACACTGGAAGGAAGAACCACTTCAATTCCCATCTTCTGAAGATCTGCCAATAACTCTGGTTGCGCTGTTAGAAAATAAACTCTGGCTCTCCGGCTCAACGCATCTGCTACAACGTTGGCCTTCCCTGGGTTATACTGCAAATCCACATCGTTGTCCACCAATAGTTCAAGCTATCTTCTCTGCCACATATTAAGGTCCTTCTGGGTGAAAACATACTTCAGGCTCTTGTGATCAGTAAATATCTCTACTCTATCTCTGTACAAGTAGTGCCTCCACAACTTAAGTGCAAACACTACTGCGGCCAGTTCTAAGTTGTGGGTCGGGTAATTCTTCTCATGATCACGAAGTTGGCATGATGCATAAGATATTACCTTCTCATGCTGCATCAAGACACATCCCAATCCTCTGCCTGAAGTGTCGCAATAAACTGTGAATCCTCCGGTCCCATCTAGAAGTGTGAGAATGGGAGCCGTTATCAAACCTCGCTTCAACTTCTCAAATGATTTCTGGCACTCTGCTGTCTAAGCAAACTACACATCCTTGTGGGTCAACTGGGTCATCGGTGCTGAAATCCTTGTAAAATCTGAAACAAATTGTCGGTAGTAGCCGGCTAATCCAAGGAAGCTGCGAACCTCTGCCACTGAGCTGGGTACTGGCCATGACTTGATAGCCACAATCTTCTGGGGATCCACTTCCACTCCTCCTCGAGTAATGATGTGACCCAAATACGAAATACGATCGAGCCAGAACTCGCATTTACTGAACTTGGCGTACAACAGATGCTCCCTAAGCGTCTGAAGGACGACTCTGAGATGCTGCTCATGCTCCACTTCGCTCTTGCTGTAGACCAAGATATCATCTAGGAACACGATCACGAATTGATCCAAGTAAGGCATAAAAATGCGATTCATGAGGTCCATGAATACAGCTGGCGCATTGGTTGCTCCAAAGGGCATAACAAGGAACTTCCAATGCCTATATCTCGATCTAAACGCTGTCTTCGGGATGTCCTACTCTCTGACTCTGATCTGGTGGTATCCTGACCGCAAGTCTATCTTCGAGAACATTGAAGCCCCTTTGAGTTGATCAAACAAGTCATCTATCCTCGGGAGAGGGTATCTGTTCTTGATTGTCACTGAGTTCAAGGTACGATAATCTACACATAGCCTGGACGTACCATCCTTCTTTTTCACAAGAAGCTTCGGGGCTCCCCAAGGCGATCCACTTGCACGAATGAATCCCTTGGTCCTGCGTTCTTCAATCATCTTGTACAAAATCTCCAACTCTGAAGGCGCCATTCTGTAGACTCGCTCTGATACTGGTGTTGTCTCGGGGATCAAGTCTATAGTGAACTCGATCTCCCGCTCTGGCGGCATCCCTGGAAGTTCCTATGGGAAGACATCTGGAAATTCTTTAACTATCCGGGGCAACTGCACTGCTGCTACTGCCATCCGTAATACTGGAGAAGATGGCTCCACCGCACCTCTGGAAAAGAAAAACTCTGGCTCGCCTGGAATGCTGAAAACAACTCTGCCAACATGGCAGTCTATCCTAGCATACTGGTTCCTTAACCAATCCATGCCTAGGACTACATCATAGTCTGCCATGGGGAATTCTATGAATCTAGCGGGGAACTCTCTACCGCTAACTACGATCCGACACGAGAAGAACACTCGATCTACTCCCACAAGACCATTACCAGTTAGTATATTGAGTCTTACTGATAATGACTCTGGCTCCAATCCTATCTGTGTCGCGAATCGTGCAGACATGAATGAATGCGATGCACCAGAATCAAATAATACCAATGCTGGAGAGGAGTTGACGAGAATAGTACCTGCCACTACCTCACCTGGTATAACTTCTTCTTCCATAGCCATCATCATGGCCTGACCTCTAGCTGCGGGTCCCCTCTGCTGGAAACCTCTCTTCCTGCTCAGCACTGGAGCCTGGGCACACTGCTGCTGGAATGCCTGGGCCTGAGGCAACAATGGCCTCGGGTACTACTGCTGCTGCATGGGTGCTGGTCCCCTAACCGATGGACTGGTTAGGTTGGAAGAGGAAGAACTACCCCTATTCGGGCAGGCTCCTATCTTGTGATCTGCCGCTCAACAAACCAGGCACAATCCTTGTGCCCTACGACAATCTGCCACAACATGGCCTGGCTTCCCGCAATGAGAACATCCCATTGCCGAAGTCTGCTTCTGCTTCTGCTGCTGCGGGTACGTCGGGGTGGAATGCTGAACCAACGTCACTGAGGCCGCCCGCCTCGGGGTTCCAATGGTCAAACTTCTAGCTGCCGGGGCTTGAGCTGATGATTGGTATATCTGGCTATGGGACCGCTTCCTACCTCTGGTCCTATCCACGATCCTCTGGGAGGTGTACTCATGCCTTCTAGCTGCCCTCAATACTGCATTGAACGTCTGGTGCTCGAACTGCTCAACCGCCAACAAGATCTCCAAATGCAGTCCATGCTGGAACCGCTGGGCCCTATCAAACTCGGTCGCCACCAAGGTGGGGGCAAACCTACTGAGCCTAGAAAACCCAGTCGTATAGCCATCGACCGTTCTGCCTCATTGCTTCAAGTTGGTAAATCTGGTCTGTAGGTCGTACCGAGCCACAGCATCAAAATCCTTCGTTTGGAACCTCTTTCTAAACACTGCCCAAGCAATGGGTGCCACTAATTCCATGGCTTGTGCCGCCCACCAACTGCGAGCCAAGTCCAGCAACTGCAGGCGTACCACCGCCACCTTCTCATTCTCAGGTGTCCTAGCTGCTTCCTGAATCACCTCGGTATCCTGAAGCCAAGCGTCCGCGGCAATCGCATCCTCGCTGCCATCGAAGAAGGGAGGGTTCAGGCGCTTGAAGCTGTTGGCCGCGCTGTTCCATGGGTGACCGCCTCTGGTCGAAGCATCTGCCACTGCCTGGTGCAAGGCATCTCCTCTGCGATCTTGAGAAGTTATCAAGGCCCTGATGAGACCTACCAAGGTGCCATCGTCAGGCTCGGCAGGCTGAACGGGCTGAACTGGGGGCTCTCCTCCAGTAGACACAACTCTGGAGGCTACTCCGGAATGCTGGGCTTGATCTCCGGGTTACTGGTCCACATGAAGTGCTCTACCTTGCTGATCGGCAGGGTCAGGTACAGTGCCGCTGAAGAAGACGACACAGAGAAAACAATAAGGAAGGACCAGGACAGATCAATGATACAAGCATGTGATCAAGTCAAGATTCCCAGGGATTCAGAGGATATGAACGAAGATCAAGGACGAATAATGATTGAGACATCTATCGGTAAACCCTCATATTTCTTGATTGACAAGAGCTGTATGGGCCACCACTTAAACCATGTCACGCCCCAGAACCAGAATACTGGAGAGCGGGGGCGAATATAGCCAGCTACGTATATTAAATGAAGTCCATCTCGCTATACGGTCACGGCTGTCTAGATATGAGGGTTTACTATAAGCCAACAGTCTCTTAAGGTCAAGCCTACTGTCTCAATCTCAAGCAAATAATATAATCACAAGATGTTTGACCACCAAATATATAATAAATGGCGTCCCAAATATTACATATCAGCTGATCATGAAGCTAGTCGTACAAAATGCTAGGACTAGCAAGAGTTAAGTCATACATGATCAACCCTAGGATTTGTTAATCATGTTTACAGCCCGTAGGCAGACAGTAAGTAAAAGTGCATCGAGCTAACAGGTGCTCGTCGGCTAAACACCTTAAAAGAATAATTTTACAATAGAGTGAGCGAAACAAAATAGAAAACCCACTCGTAGCTCGGGTTCCTTCTAGTCGCCACCATCGGGCTGGAGGTTCGGTAGATCCTCGAGTGCTGCTCCAAAATCTGGCCACACAAAACCAGCTGGGTCAAACCCCAGAAAGAGCAAGTGCCACAAGGAGGCCACGAAATAAGAACAAAAGCCAGCATATCAGAACATAAGAAAATAAAAGAAAAGTACAAGTAATAAAGAGCACGTCAGGACAATAAACGACTAGGGACGTGGAACCATTCTGGGAGCCAGGTTACAACCCGTAAACCAAACAAGGACTGGGGTTGTAACCCTTCGCCTGAATAGCTCCTTGTCTCTACCCAATTATTGTTAAACAAGTAAAATAATCATGTTCAGGAGTACCAGGGTACAGGGACTAGACAAGACTTAGACAGGGCTAGACATCATCCATTCACAAGCGGCCAAACAATTACTACAGCTTACTACTTTAACTAACTAGGGTTGTCACAAGCCTAATTACTAACAAGATGCAATGAGAATTTCCCTGTCCCAAGCCCTGCAGACCATCCAGTTATCCTTCCGCGGGTTGAGAGTATGGTTGGGTACATCACCCAGGAGGCGATATACCCTTAGATGACTTAGAGGGTGCAACACATGACAGTGTGCTGGAAATGTGCTCTACTCGTCGGCAAGCTACAAGTCCAATTAAAGCGCCCAGATAACGAGATTGCCTGTGACTGGAAATTCTCTATGAACTATAGTTTGATCTAATCATTAGCCTAATCCAGATTCAGTATAAATCCCTGACCGTGGGAACCAGGGAGTCACGTCCTGGACATAATACAAGACAAGACAGGTGGATTGTACAAGCAAGCAAGCAGGAACACCCACGGTGTCAAGTTGATTATACGAGTCAAGTTAGCCGTCGCAACAGCATCAAGATAAATTATGTCAGGGTACTTGTCAGGAGTGCGCCACGACGGGCCACTATCATGTCAGGTTGGTCATGTCAGGAGTGCACCACTACGGGTCACTGTCGTGTTATGCTAGTTCCTTGTCATATCATGCCATGTACAATAGTCATTCCAAACATATTAAGTAAAATCAAGTTCATGACAAAAGGCGTAAGGATATAAAATGGGCAGTAAAATATCTAATAAAATATCAATATACAGGGCTATAGAAGAGCCAAGCTTAAGGAAAAATAAAACCAAATCTCCATGATTGGACAGATTGTGCAAGGGTCCCTGGGTCGGGTTGCGCATGAGTCAAGTGCGCCAGGGGTGGTTGGCGCAGGAATGGTTGGCGCAGGAATGGATGGCGCAGGAATGGATGGCGCAAGGTTGAATTGCGCAAGGTCCAAACGCGCAGGGTTAGATTATGCATGAGCAGACTGCGGAGGAGTGAACTGCGCAGGGATGAAGTGCGCAGGAATGGTTGGCGCATGGGGCTGAGCGCAGTTCACCATGGGGCAAACTGCGGGTCAGCGCTGCGCTAAAGAGCGCAGGCCGAGAGGAGGATGCGCAGTCCAGTACTGCGCTAAAGAGCGCAGGCTGCAGCCTGCTACTCCAGGCCGAGAAGAACACCAAGAACACCAAGAATTCAAATTTTCATATATTTGTCAAATCAAAGTCAAATCTAGATTTTCAAGGTTCTAACTTGAGTAAAATTGAATTCTCTTCCACATGGAAGCATCAAAATCCCCAAAACACAACCAAAATAGATCAAAACCATGTAAATCCGAAAATAGTAAAAACCTAGATCTAGAACAATGGAGACTCCAAATCACAAAATGTCAAGCACTAATGTTGATCATCATGGCCTAATCTAGCTAATGAACAAATAAAATATGGTTTTCATGTGGTGGTAAGGTGCACTTGCATATGGTGTTTGGTGTTGTGTAGAGGAAGGAAGAAGAAGAAGATGGAGAAATAAATGAGAGAATAAAGAGGAGAGAGAAAGGTTGGTAGGGATTAAATGAGGGTGGTTGTGGTGTGTTGAGGGTGGAGCATAGGCTAAGGTGTCCCAATGCATATTGAACCAAACCAAACCAAACCAATTCTCCTCCACAAAATAAACCAAGCCAGGTAAAACCCAATTACGAGAACCAAAATCTGCAAGTCAAGCCAATTACAAGTACATGCCAAAATTAGAGAAAATAAATATAGGTCTGAAATACATGCAAGCTTGATCAAAAATACGTATTCAGAATATGGGTGTTACAACTCTACCTACCTTAAAAGAATTTCGTCCTCAGAATTTAATTAAGAGGCTAGAGAGACAAGGACAAGCTATATTAATCACAGGCAAGCTATACTAAGCAGTCAATCAAACAATCACGCATGTAAGCAAGGACGGAAGGCATAAGGCATAAGGAAGACATTATACTTTACGAGTCAAATAAGTAGGGATATCGCGATCGGATATCATCCTCACGCTCCCACGTTGACTCACCTAGAGAGTGATGACCCCAAGCAACACGGAATAAACTAATAGTCTTGTTCTTGAGTATCTTCTCTCTCCGGTCCAATATAGACACGGGCCTCTCCTCATACGAAAGGTTGGTACCAACAACCAGTTTCGAATGGTCTAGGATGTGGCTCGGGTCCGGGACGTACCGTCGTAATTGGGACACATGGAATATATCATGCACCTCACTTAGCGACGGCGGAAGAGCAAGACGATAGGATACATCTTCTACTCGCTCCAGGATATCGAACGGCCCTATATACCTAGGACTAAGCTTTCCTTGCACGCCAAAACGAATGACGCCTCGGTTAAGCGAGATCTTAAGGAATACATGATCGCCGATAGCAAACTCTAGGGGTCGCCGATGAGCATCGGCCCAATGTCGCTGGCGATCTTGGGCAACTCGAAGACGATCTCTGATCCTTCTGACCACTTCAACTGTCTGGGCAATCATTTCTGGACCGAGCATCTGCCTCTCTCCAACATCATCCTATGCTAGCGGGGATCTGTACTTCCTTCCGTACAGAGCCTCGAATGGTGCCATCTGGATGCTGGCCTGGAAGCTATTATTGTACGAGAATTCTACAAGATGCAGGTGATCTTCCTATGAACCACCGAAGTCGAGGGTGCAAGACCTCAACATGTCTTCAAGATTCTGGATTGTGCGCTCCGACTGGCCATCTATCTGCGGATGATAAGCTGAACTGAACTGGAGATGAGTTCCCAAACTCTCTTGCAGGCTGAGCCAAAAGTACGACATGAACCTTGAATCTCGGTCCGAGGTGATACTAACGGGCACACCGTGAAGCCTGACAATCTGCCTGAGGTACATCTCTGCCAACTGAGCCGTTGACTGCCCAACTCTGAATGGGAGAAAATGAGCTACCTTTGTGAGCCTGTCAACTATAAACCAAATAGCATCTCGAGCAGCTGAGGATCTAGGCAATCCAGTCACAAAATCCATGGTCACATGCTCCCACTTCCATTCTGGAATCGGCAAAGGCTGAAGAAGTCCAGCGGGCCTCTGATGTTCAGCTTTAACCTGCTGGCAAACCAAACACCGAGAGACAAATCGGGCTATCTCCCTCTTCATGCCATTCTACCAGAAATACTGACGGATATCACGGTACATCTTCGTACCACCAGGATGAATAGAATACTGCGAGCTGTAAGCTTCTGCCATGACTTCCTGTCTGATATCTCCACTGGGTACACAAAGACGAGTGCCGTGCCGAAGTGTACCATCCTCATAAATACATAACTCTGGCCTTCTTCCTGTCTTACACTCTGCTCTGAGCCGCTGAAGCTTGGAATCTGTAGATTGCTCCGTCCGGATCCTCTCAACTATGCTAGACTGAACATGTAGACTAGCCATCAATGCTACACTGGAAGGAAGAACCACTTCAATTCCCATCTTCTGAAGATCTGCCAATAACTCTGGTTGCGTCGTTAGAAAATAAACTCTGGCTCAACGCATCTGCTACAACGTTGGCCTTCCCTGGGTGATACTGCAAATCCACATCGTTGTCCACCAATAGTTCAAGCTATCTTCTCTGCCGCATATTAAGGTCCTTCTGGGTTAAAACATACTTCAGGCTCCTGTGATCAGTAAATATCTCCACTCTATCTCCGTACAAGTAGTGCCTCCATAACTTAAGTACAAACACTACTGCAGCCAGTTCCAAGTCATGGGTCGAGTAATTCTTTTCATGATCACGAAGTTTGCATGATGCATAAGATATTACCTTCCCATGCTGCATCAAGAAACATCCCAATCCTCTGCCTGAAGCGTCGTAATAAACTGTGAATCCTCCGGTCCCATCTGGAAGTGTGAGAATGGGAGTCGTTATCAAACCTCGCTTCAACTTCTCAAATAATTCCTGGCACTCTGCTGTCTAAGCAAACTGCACATCCTTGCGGGTCAACTGGGTCATCGGCGCTGAAATCCTTACAAAATCTGAAACAAATCGTCGGTAGTAGCCGGCTAATCCAAGGAAGCTGCGAACTTCTGCCACTGAGCTGGGTACTGGCCATGACTCGATAGCTACAATCTTCTGGAGATCCACTTCTACTCCTTCTCGAGTAATGATGTGACCCAAGTACGAAATACGATCGAGCCAGAACTCGTATTTACTAAACTTGACGTACAACTGATGCTCCCAAAACGTCTGAAGGACGACTCTGAGATGCTGCTCATGCTCCACTTCGCTCTTGCTATAGACCAAGATATCATCTAGGAACACGATCACAAACTGATCCAAGTAAGGCATAAAAATGCGATTCATGAGGTCCATGAATACAGCTGGCACATTGGTTGCTCCAAAGGGCATAACAAGGAACTCCCAATACCCATATCTCGATCTAAACGCTGTCTTCGGGATGTCCTGCTCTCTGACTCTGATCTGGTGGTATCCTGACCGCAAGTCTATCTTCGAGAACACTGAAGCCCCTTTGAGTTGATCAAACAAGTCATCTATCCTCGGGAGAGGGTATCTGTTCTTGATTGTCACTGAGTTTAAGGTACGATAATCTACATATAGCCTGGACGTACCATCCTTCTTTTTCA
>JANAVB010009079.1:0-68413 GCA_029216955.1 Iris pallida | reverse complement strand
ACCAACTACCTTTGAGGACATCTCGATGGATACAAAGATTACTGAGGAAGACTTGGACCTTAGGCACAAGATGGCCCGTGAACCAACGAGGGGTGATGATAGTTCAGGATGGGCGAAGCATTTCCATAATCTGAAGGGAGCCTTCCAGCCCTATTAGGAGTATCTTCCACCAGCTGGAGCTCCGGCTCAGCAACAACATTATGTACCTAAACGAGCTCTAGTTCAGCAGGCTCCTACTTGTCACTTTTGCAAGTGGCCAAGTCATGTTTGGGATAGCTGGAAAAAAAGGCTTGGACTATGTTTCCACTGTGGCTCTAGGGACACCAGGTAACTCCTCACCATCCAGCTCAGGGTGCAATTCTAGGTCAAATGGGTCCAGCTAGGCCACATGTGGCACAGCAGGATGTCGAACCCCCGTAGAGGGTGACACCCCATAAGTGTAGGACTTTTGTGATGGCGGTCGAGGAGACCAATACTTCAGGTGATGGGTTAGCAGATTCCGTTTTTTTTCCTTTTTGTCTATTGAACTGTTTAATTATTAGTAGCTTATAGTTGCATCAGAATTTGCTATGCTAGTGTTAAACACTTATAGAGACTGGAAGAATCTTGAGTAGTTGAGTTCATAGCCATGTATGTTTCTTTAGAATTGTATGCTTGCATATTTTAGATGAGATTTTCTTAGAACAAGGTTGTAGCCATAGAGGGAATTGGGATAGATTAGTCATCTTCATCTAGAAGAGAGAAGACGAGATGTGTGAGGGATACCATATCAGTTGAATTATAAGATGTCCTTTTGTTCATGCCTACCTCTATCTTTTAATTTCGAGAACGAAATTATTTTAAGGAGGGTAGATTTGTAACCACCACTTTTTAGCTTAGGAGTATTTTGGTAATTTTGTAAGTTGCTAATTATATTATTATTAATTAGTGTTAGTTAAAATATTAGTTAATTAAAATTAATTAGGGTTAGTGTCATGAATAGAATATTTCATTAGATTAGTTAGATGACATATGGACCACTAGTGCAACATTCCAATTCAATTCCTTCCATAAGCTTTTTCTCCAAGCTTTTTTCCACCCATTTATTTTAATTCTCCCTCATTTCTAGATCTAGATCTAGAATTCCAATACCAATTTTTTAGCAAACCATTCTTTCTTCTTCTACTGGAGAACTAGAGACTTGGAGCACAAGAGGATGTTAGAGGAGGAGTCCAAACAAAGAGGGTTGTGTCTGATTCATGTATTCTTAGGTCCAAATTTGGAGTTCTCCAAAAAAAAGACACACAAGTTGGGCAATTCTCTGTTATTCACCAATTTCATGGTTAGAAATACCAATTGGACCCATATGAACCCTCTCATAGGTGGAATTGACTCTCTAATACTAGAATTAGGTGTTAGAAACTTTCCATTTGATAGATCTAGGTTTTTATCATAAGTAGTGTTGATTTCTATGTTCAATTGTATTTATACGAATTTGGATCATTAAGTGTTTGACACTTGTTCCTAAAGGAAATTTTGGCGTCTATTTGGTTTGTGCTTGTGTTTTTGTGTCCACAATTAGATATGAAGAGGTCATATCATGGTACACCATAATACACATGGTTAGAACTAATTGTGTTTATTATGTGTTAATTACATATATAATTGTATAGATCTAATTCCTATGTGTCCATGTGTTAATTATGATACTTTGGATTGTGACATGATACATGAGGATACATTTGTCCAATTTTGATAAACTCCTACATAAATGTGTTTCAATGCTTTTAATAGTGTCCTAACGCTATGTATCATATTTACATATGAATTTGAGAATTGGGAGAGTGTATCCATGTGCCATAAGACGCTTGTATCATAATTAGAGTCATGTGTGTGTATATTACATATAGGGGAAATATATTATATATCCTAGGTGTGCCAATAGGTTATGATTTACTGTACTATAGGATACTTTTGTGTGTATGTTTAGCAATGGGTAAATCCTAGAGGGATGTGTTAGTGTGGGTGAGCTATGGTACCAAATTATGCTTGTACATAAGAGTGTGGGGAGAGTAGTAGTAGCAGTGGCCACTGCTTGCACAGCAACAGTTTGTAGGAAGTTTCACTACATGCAATTTCACAGGCCTGTGAAGGCAGCATGCAGTTTGGAGGATTGCTAGCACCTGTGTGAGAGACTAGCTGCACTAGCAGCTGCAACAGCAAGCTGCATTAGCTGCAACAATAGTAGGGCTTACCAGCAGCACCTGCTGCAGGGTGTATAAGAATGAGGTTTCTGTGTCTCTGTATGTTTGTGTGTGCAAACTAGAAATAAGCAGTTATAGAGAGTTAGTGTATTAATGCACATGAGTGTGTGTGCATTTGAGAGTGTACACGATTGTAAATGTGTCCACTAGTATGTAGTTTAGTGCCTAGGACTGCAGTTTTCTTTAGACAGTGCATCAGTGAGCAACTAGTGAGTAGTGCCCAGTGTGGCTGGTAGTATAAATGTGTATGTCTATGTGTGTACCAATGTACATATATGGGTGTAGGGTCAGCAGCAAGGTGCTGCAGAAGCTGTGCATAGTAGAGGATACAAAGAGAGTGTGTGTAGCAGAATGAGTTATGTGTGCAGTGTCAAGATGTGTATATCAGATTTTTTTTGTGCTGAATGTAGTATGTAGAGGTAGGTGTCTGTGCTGCAGTGTGTACAGAACATGATTGCAATCGGTTTAGGTGAGTAGCAGGGTTGTATATCCGTTCAGTCTAGGTGTGAGTGTATTGGTAACTGGGAATATGTGGTAGTATTATGTTGATAAGTGTATGTATCCTAACTCCTATGCAGTGTCCAAGCGAACTATTACCATGCCTGCAGGATTCAAGTGTACATAACATAATGGAAGAGTCTTCCAAGTGTTAATAGCAGACCAGTGAGCAAATATAGCAGCAATATTTGCATAATTGTATGATGCAGAAGTAGTTTTAACAGCTAGGGACAGCAGTTGGGAACACAGTCCCTACAACTATATAGTGCGAGCAGCATGGTAGGCATAACATCAGTAGTTGCAGGAAGAAGACAGTGTAACATTGTATCGCAGTTTTGGATAGTCCTATAATTAGTTAATTACATATTTGAATTGGGAAAGTGTGTACTTTAAGTGGCAGATTCTAAACCATGTGTTAGTGAGAGTGTCATGGTGTATCATAGATACCCATTGTCTATGTAAATGTGTCTCTATGACAGTTATGTTAAGTCTTGCACAGTAAGTATTTGAGTACGCAGGTGTCAGTAGAGTTAGTATATTGTGTAGGTATATTTGTGTGGTAAAGTAGTATATATATATATATATATATATATATATATATAAGAATAGGCGTAGGTATATGAGTAAAGGTTAGGTTATAATATTCATATGGATACTTGTATTATAGGTTACATGTATATATAGACATGGAAGGATAATGAACCTAACCACCTGGTAGGGAAAGTAGTTAGGTTTATTCTTGATTTTGAATCACTTATTGACATTGTAAACTTATAATATAGGTTATTGGACTTGGATTTGGCATCTGACTGTATCACTAGCACTGGACGACAGACGAGTACATTCTCTCTGATAGTTTTCTTTATCTGATGATCACCATGATACATATACTAGTGATGTTATACTTGATTCTCGACACGATGGTACACAGATTGGTTCATACTGGATCCTTATTCATGAGATGTTACCTTTATATTGGACATTGTTTATCGTATTGATATTTAGACATTATTCATTGTGATAAAATTAGACATTGTTCATCGTGTTCATATTAGACATTGTTTCGTGAATCATATATTGTGACGTGCCATGGTTTAATCCATTACACTAGTCGGGGTAGGAAAATGCTATTTAGATATGTGATCATATCCTAGACATTGTGATAGTGTAGGCATTTTGATAACTAGTCATAAACTCACGTGTGGTTAGCCTTACCTTATAGACATTGTGCAAGTTTCCAGAACGGTGACATATCTAAATTGGTATTTCAAACACATAAATAGTTACAGTAATTTCTAACCCAGTTCATATCTTATTATTTTCTATACTGTACTTGCTCAGTTATTGTTCATTACTGGCCATTGTCATGTATTAGTTTACCTTCACATTATGTATTATATTAGTATTACTGTTTTATAGTCTTTATCATGTTATTAGAACTACTGTTAGAGTTATGCTCGTTCCAATCCTGATTGAATAACATTTTTCAGGGATAGATCTAGAGGACTGGTGTCCCACTTATTATGGAACCCAGGAGAGTATAGGAGCAGAGTTGGTCCCCGTAGCTCAGGAGTAGTTTGTAATGATTGTCAGAAGGTCTAGTCGGATTACTTAGTTATCTTAGATTCCATTCATAGAATTATAGTACCAAATTTGTCTCCTGCAACTATTGATACCTTGGGATGTTATATTAGATTTAGTTTTCTTATTTGTTGTCTACACTTATCTAGAACTTGTGGATTTGGGTTATCATCTCTTTATATTCTATAGTGACATACCATATCGTGCTTTTATATATTTGATTGAGTATTGTTAGATATTATTGTTCTCCTTTATAGTTAGATATATGTTTGAGGTGATTAGTTAGTGATTGACTAGACAGCGTTCTACCGCCTATGCTGCAGCATAGGCTGGGCGTGCCTCACGCACTCGTGCCCGATCATGCGGGCATGGGTCGTGATAGTGACATAATCGTGTTATGAGCTGTTGTACATATTACAACTTATGTGTGTATTCACGGGTTCCGTATATTAGAGTAACCTTCATATACATACAACTCTCATGCTTACATATTCATAGTCCTACGTATCTTGAGACTATGGTGTGACAAGCTTTACTGCTGATATTCTTTTCTTCTTCGAGCTAAGGGAGGATGTCGAAGCAGAGGCTGCAGCTGATGCAAATTGAGAAGAGTCAACCCAAACAGAATGGAGACGAGTTGGAAATATGCCCACAAAAAACTCTTTTTCTTTAAATAAAAAGATGCATGTGATGTAGGTCATGTTATATATCATGATAACTTACCGACATTGAGTTTTGCACGGAGAGAACGTTGGGCCAGTTGTAGCAGGCCCAACAGTAGCCGACGAAGAGGCGGGCACCTTACCCGACTTGTTGGTCCTCCTCTGGAACACATTCTTGGAAGGCTTGAGAAAAGGGTAGTTCGTGGAAGAATAGTCTTCTGGAGTATTGTTTTCTTGAGAAGTTCTTAGGGTTTTATATGCTTCACTTCTTCATCTGAATTCAATATTTATAAGGGAAAAATACGACGGTTCGAATGCGTAAAAGGAGATGCACGGGGAATCGCAATAGCAGTGGTGAATCAGATTTCTAGGAGTATGCCTAGAAAATTACGACGACTATGCACATAACCTTAGGAGGATATATATTTATTCAAATTTGTTCCACCTACTCATGGAAACAAAGTCTAAACGAAAAGATTAGCTCTTCATCTCTCAAGGGATCAATCTGTTGCAAGTAGCCCTCAATAAGCATGCTTCCACTATTCAACGTATTGATGTAAGCCACGTGAATTTAGGGCTTATTTTTTTTAGTTTTATAAATCAATTATTTGCAATAAATATTGTTATTTGAGTATTATTTGATTTAATGTTCTTTTTCGTGACTTTGACTTTTGGAGCGTCAGGGATGCCAATCTCTGGAAACTCTCTTCATCAGTGTGAAGTAGACAAGATTACCTTCACGTTAATATAACATGTCCCATCCAAACTTGTTCCCTTGTACTCTTTTTACTTCGCATAACTTTGGGTCGATTTAGACGATTTGATCGTTGATTAATTATTAATTGATTTCCCACTCTTTTTCTTGATCATCATATGCCCGTTATCGTGACTTTTAAATTGAGAGCACAAGACCAGTCATTTTCTTGAAACCAACTTTTCATGCATTATCTACTCGAGACACTCTTCACCCATGACCTTCGTGTCCTACTCAGACACACCATCTTGTGCTTCATTTGCTTTGCGTAACTTTTGGGTCAATTTAGGCCAATTAATTATCCACCGTAATTTGTGACCTGACTTCCAATTTAATTTCGGGACCCGACATCGATCCAACCTAGCTAACCCCAAATATGGACATGGCCCACATGAAGCCTACTACCCGCATGATACTTGTGTCCCATTTATTTGAGCTCCCACATGCTACTTATTTATCCACGATCATAAACACCTATTTAAATTTAATTATTGTACCATGTCCGATTTTGACCCGTCCCGGCTCAACCGAACCCAGTCCAAGCTTCATATTACCCTCTCTCACACACCCTCACTCTCATTGCTTTTACAAATATTAAATACCTAGTTCTTCCACTTCGAATATTCAATGATAACTCCATTAATTAAATCCCTAAAATAAATGTAATCCCCTATTTTTATTCCCACCCTTGATTCCACTCTCATTTAATCCCAACCATCCATCTCCACATGACAACACACCCCTCCACCTCCTCCATATGGCCGGCCCAAACATTGAGGGAATCTCCTTTCTCTCTTTATTTTTCCTCTCATTATTTTTTCCACACACATATACTCTCTCCCTCTCAATTATTACACATTACTCTTTCTCTCTCTTCCTAATCTATACACACAGCAGCCTTCCCATCCTTCTTCCCGAGCACACCAGCAGCTCAGCCCCATGGCCGACTCCTGCTCAGCCCCTTGGCCATCTCCTCCTCCTTCCCGAGCTTCATTCTCCTCCTCCTCCTTCCCTCCATCATTCATCATCATCACCATCCTTTCCACCATTATCCACAACCTCCTCCATCGTAGCCCGCCGGCCGTGCCCACCACCTCCACCAGTTCCTCGCCGGCACCACCATCACCACCTCACTCCCTCGTCGTGCCTGACCACCGCTGTGGCCGCACCGCCGCGCCAGGCCGTACATCTCTCCGCAGCAGTGAGCTGCAGCGTGTGTGCATAGCCGGCCGGAAATGGCCGAGCACCGCACGTGCAGTCGTCGCCACCGGCCGCCACCGTCGTGGTCGCCCCCCCTGATGGGCGAACTCCGGCAACCCCCTGGGTACGCCGCCTTCCTCCCCGGCGCGACGCATAGCCGATTCGTGCATTTCGCACGAAATCCCGCCGTGACGCGCGCGGAATCGAAGTATGAATGTGCGCCTCGTCGCAGCGACTTCGCACAAATTTTTTGGATAATCCGACCGTTGGATCGGTGATTTCTTTACTCCGTCACAATCTTGGTATATCCATCTTCACTTCCCTCAATTTTCGTCCGTTAATTTTATCGTTTGATACATCAAAACCGGCCGCCAAGTTGCCCGTTTAAATTGTATAAATTTTGGACAGTTTTACGGAGCCAACTTCGTCGGTTCGTATCTCCTCCATTGTAGCTCCATCTGGCGTGCCACTGGTTCCTATATGAAGCTGGTATAACCCTTTTCCTACCCCTCCAGTTTCGTTTCATTGTGAGTATGTTTGATTGGTTGAATTCGACGCTAAATTTGGTCGTCCGAATTCGTAATTTCCAAGTTGTAAAATTCTATTTTTGAACCCGGGACTCCGAATTCAATTTCTGACACCACCAGCAGACTCGTGGCGTCGTTCTGGCACGTTTTCATATAAAGTTTGTTAGATTTGGAGGAAGTGGGCCTTGGCATGTATTTCGGTGCAAAGCGGGCCCATAGTCCGGGTCAACGGGACTTTTTGACGCCGACTCATCGGAATCCAATTCTGGATATACCGTTGAGTTCGTATCGTCATTCTGGACTCGTTGACATATAATTTGCTAGGTTTTGGTGGACATTGGTTCCGACACGCATTTCGGTGCAAGTCGGATACCAATATCCGGGTCAATGGGTTATTTTGAGATCGGCTTATCGGAATCCAATTCTGGACATACCATTGAGTTCGTATCGTCATTCTGGACTCGTTGACATACAAATTGCTGAGTTTTGAGAACATTGGCTCCGACATGCTTTTTTGTGCAAATCGAATTCCAATATCCGGGTCAACGGACCAATTTGAGATCGGGTCAACGAAATTCAATTCTGGATATACCGTTGGGTTCGTATCGTCATTCTGGATTTGTGGACATATAATTTGTTATGTTTAGTGGACTAGTATTCTTGCACATTTTTTGGTGCAAAGCGGGTCCGACACGGACACCCTTTTGACCCGAAATTACCTTTTTGCCCCTGTGTCCAAATTGGAATTATGGACAGGCTATTCTAGCTATTTTGACCATTTTGGACACGTTGGTAATGATTGTTTCACCATCCAACAACATCTGTAGGTTTTTACCCTATTATTATAATCTTTCTCCTTTGGTTGTATTTCGAGATCCATCGATTCCAGAGATTTCACAACCACTGAGATTGAATGTGTTGACCATGTAGATGCTTATAGAGACTAGCCTTGACCCTATTTGACCATGGTTGACTGCTTTGACGGAATGTCGAAGTAGAGTCAACATTGACCTAGGTTAGACTATTTTTGACCTTGGTTGACCACAGTTGACTATTTTGACCAAAAGTCAACCGAAAGTCAACCGTAGCCTAAAATTGACTAGGACTGGACCGAAGTTGACCAGTTGACCCAAAGTCAACTTTTAGTCAACGTTAGTCAAGTTTGACCTAGAGTTGACCTAGGGTTGACCAGAGTTGACAAGTTGACCAAAAGTCAACTATAAGTCAAATCTTGACTTAGATTGACCTAGTTTGACTTGCCTTGACCTAGTTTGACTTCATATGACTTGATTGTACTTCCAAACCCTTATTTGATATAGTATTCCATCTATAGGTCCTCGAGGCACTGTTCTAGGACTCAGTTGACATATTCCACTAGATCGCAGGCGAGTACATTCTCTGATAATATTTCTGTTTTATGATATCGTCTATGTTTCTTGTATTTAGTGTAGATATCCTTGTTCTCTTGACACATTGTTCACACGGATTGGTATTTCTCTGGATCCCGTCATGAGATGTTATTTCTTGCTTTCCTTGGTATATCTTGTACAAGTCTTTCTTGTTCCTTGTGCATTGTATAGACACGATTCCTGCGAAGGCTAGCTACCCTCTCGGAGAATCGCGTGTCATGATGTGTCATCGTCGGATCCACTATACTGGTCGGGGACGGGGAGTATTAGCGTAGATGTGTGGTCATTATCTACCTTGTTATTCTTGTAGACCTTGTGAATGCCAATCCTACACTCCACGTATGATTGGCTAGATCATTAGTCCTTGTGCAGACCCAAGCCGACCACATGTTGAAACTAGTACTCACATACTTAGATAGATGATTCTTGATTCTTGTACATGCCATGATCAGTTTTACTTGCCTTGTTCTAGCTCTAGATTTACAGCTTACCTTGCCATGATACTCACATGTACATTTCATGATTTTTCGTATATTCACTCTATTTACTACTACATTTTCAATATCGTCTAATTAGAACTGTTATTTGAGATTTGTGCTCGTTCCATCCTGACTGGATATGTTGACAAAATTTTATGAGTCGTTGTGCCCTCAGTATTGGACTACAGGATGTTGCTAGCTAGGGTGGTTCTCGGTATTCTTCACCATGAGTGTCTCTCAGGAGTTCTAGGTCTGGTAGTTATTAAATTTGTTATTGTTTTCCCCTGTTTTATTCTTGTCTCATATGATCATTGTAGATTCTAGTTGCTCTAGTGACATTATTATTATTTCTTGTCTTATCTTTCTTAGTTTTCATGATGTGACATGAGTACATTTCTAGTTATAGATCTTTAGATGTTGTAGTTAGCATAGGGTTCTTGACATCGCTCTACCGCCGATACTGCGACGTAGGCTGGACGTGGCCCACGTATTCATACCCGTATATCCGGGTGCGGGTCGTGACACATTTTTGTGGTGGCCCACGCAGGTTAGTCTTTGCTATTAATGCGAAGTAGTGGTAGTACTTCAGCTTATCTATACTACTGCGAGCCTGCCCTAGGATTAAGGTTGATTCATAGAATATTTTAGGAATTTGGTACTCAGTCACATATTAGGAACTCTTGGTAGATTCCAGAGATGACCCCTAAGAATCTTATTCGAAAGCTTTCAAATCTTTTCCCACTCGTTTCTATTCGTCTTGATTTTTTAAATATTTGTCCGTATCAAACATTATTCTTTCTTGGGATGAGTTGTGGATCCCAGAGGGAAGGTATAAGTTGAACTTATATATCCTCTAGGTTGAGAATCAAATATGATTTGCCAATCTTATATCAAGGTTGAGATTATTTAGATTATATTCCAAAACTTTCAATCTTGACCTAGATAGTACCTTTAGAACTTCTTCTGAGAACTTTTCCTAAACCCTGCATCGGAATCTGTTTTCGCTAGTTTCTGTTTGCTTATCCTTGATTCGTCGTTGAATTTTGAATCTTAATGTTTGTTCGTTGTTGAGTTTGACTTTGTATCTAAGATCAGTTTTATGAATTGAGTTAAGATATTCTCATAAACATATTTGAAGAGAACGATGAGAACGATAAATATCTACTTTATTTATGGAGTTTAGAATTTATCGCAGTTATACAAGCTAGCATGCAAGGACATAGAGCTTGACTTTAGATATGCTTATCCTAGTTATGGAATTTGGATTTTCTTGCAGCCATACCGGTTGGCGTGGTAAGAATTCCAGATGACATGATTTTAGGGTGTATACCTTAGTTATGGACTCTATCGTTTATTGCAGCTATGCTTACTGGCGTAGCGAAAATTTTGGCAACATAATTTCATGAAGACGTATATGGTTATCAGATTATATTTTAAATCGGGTCACTTTGTTATGACCGGATGAGCAAGAACAAAATTCTTATCATTATTCTTCCCCGTCTTGGTTAACTCTGTCTATCTACAGCCACAATTAGGATTTTATTAACATGATTGTTTGTGTTCCATCTTCCTATGATTTGACTAAACTCTTCTTTGCTAACCACTTGGGTAACTCTTCTTGTGCTTCCCGATAATTGTTGAAAGTGCCTCATGGGTTGATTCAGGAAAGGTTCGAAAAGTATATTTATCCTTGTATTACGGAATCGTGAGTTTGCATCCAGAGAAATACTGGCGAGGTATGACTTCAGATAACGGCATCATGGTTAAATATGTTTCTCGAATTCTACTTGGACCACTCCCTAAGCATTTTGACTAACATCTTCTCCTTTATTTTGCAAAAATTGTTTGGAAATATTTTACGGATTTAGCCAAGTTAAGTTCAGAAACCTATATTATCTGGCGTGTCAGCTGTGCACTGCAGCCATCCGTTGTATTATGGAACAAGGAAGTTAATCGTAGCCAGATGCACACTAGCACGATAGTAACTTCATGTAACATAATTACGGAGGTATATGTTTCTTGAGTTTTACTTTGACTACGTCCTATGCATCTCGTTTGGCTTCGTACTATTCTTGGAAATATTTCGACAATCTTTTCTGCCTTGCTTGACCCTTACCTTGTCTGAATATTGATATGGTTTGCTAGACCCAGTCTTAGGCCTATGTTACCTTCTATTTTTGATGATTAGATAGCCAGACCTTGTTAACATATTCTGTAGTGTAACTATAATATATTATTATGTGTGATTGTGATGAGTATATTTTCCTAGGGATTTATTGGGTTAAGCTTATAAGACAGATACGGGTGACTGATTATAGTGGACTTAGAAAACCATTAAGGATGATTAGTTTGATAGTATAGATTGATGATAAGATATCTAAGTTGGAGTAATGAAATATTATATTTTTGTGACTACGGATTAAGGACTAGAATATTTTGCTTAGATTCGAGGGTTGAGCATTGTAGGACTTTAATGACCAAGTGATTATTGGTTATCTACAAGCCATTTACTTATGATTCGAGGATAGATCGATATGTAGAATAAAATAGAAGGAGATAACATTGCATGCAAGATCGAAAGATAGCAGGAACAAAACAAGGACATATGTACATGGGTAATAAATAAATCAGTAAATGAATTAAGGGTTTGAATTTGAGAGTTTATATTCAGGAGTTCTTGAGTAAAAAGAGAGAAGGCTCAATGCCAAGAATAGGTTTTGAATGTATTATTTCAAGGAGCTTGTGATTAATAGGATAAAGATACTTAGGATGGGATAATGAAACAAAGAAATTGCTATTGAGATTAGAATTTTGGTTGATGGCCAAGTATTGCTGATATATAGTATCTCGAGGATGACCTATATTTTAGAATATACGTAACGTTATTATTGATATGAAGATTCTTAGGGGTAAAATAGACATAGTTTTTATGAAAGAAGCTTGTTGAACCTGAACCAAAATACCTGTAGAGAGAAACAACATAGATGATCACCAGGGTAGCAGATTGGGTACTGTAGCCATAGCAGTTGTATGTTTTAGCTTGACCTATTATATAATTTTTAATTTCGAGAACGAAATTTTTATAAGGTGGGTAGGATGTAAGCCCCCTAAATTTAGGTCTTATTTTTTAAATTTTATAAATCAATTATTTGCAATAAATATTGTTATTTGAGTATTATTTGATTTAATGTTCTTTTCTGTGACTTTGACTTTTGGAGCGTCAGGGATGCCAATCTCTGAAAACTCTCTTCATCAGTGTGAAGTAGACAAGATTACCTTCACGTTGATATATCATGTCCAATCCAAACTTGTTCCCTTGTACTCTTTTTGCTTCGCACAACTTCGGGTCGATTTAGACCATTTGATCGTTGATTAATTATTAATTGATTTCCCACTCTTTTCCTTGATCATCATATGTCCGTTACCGTGACTTTTAAATTGAGAGCACAAGACCAGTCATTTTCTTGAAACCAACTTCTCATGCATGATCTACTCGAGAAACTCTTTACCCATGACCTTCGTGTCCCACTCAGACACACTATCTTGTGCTTCATTTGATTTGCGCAACTTTTGGGTCAATTTAGGCCAATTAATTATCTACCGTAATTTGTGACCTGACTTCCAATTTAATTTCGGGACCCGACATCGATCCAACCTAGCCGACCCCAAATATGGACATGGCCCACATGAAGCCTACTACACGTATGATACTTGTGTCCCATTTATTTGAGCTCCCACATGCTTACTTATTAATCCATGATCATAAACACCTATTTAAATTTAATTATTGCACCATGTCCGATTTTGACCCGACCCGGCTTAACCGAACCCAGTCCAAGCATCATATTACCCTCTCTCACACACCCTCACTCTCATTGCTTTTACAAATATTAAATACCTAGTTCTTTCACTTCAAATATTCAATGATAACTCCATTGATTAAATCCCTAAAATAAATGTAATCCCCTATTTTTATTGCCACCCTTGATTCCACTCTCATTTAATCCCAACCATCCATTTCATCATGACAACACACCCCTCAACCTTCTCCATGTGGCCGGCCCAAACATTGAAGGAATCCCCTTTCTCTCTCTATTTTTCCTCTCATTATTTTTTCCACACACATATACTCTCTCCCTCTCAATTATTACACGTTACTCTCTCTCTCTCTCTCTCTCCCTCTTCCTAATCTATACACACAGCAGCCTTCCCATCCTCCTTCCCGAGCTCACCAGCAGCTCAGCTCCATGGCCGACTCCTGTTCAACCCCATGGCCATCTCCTCCTCCTCCCCGAGCTTCATTATCCTCCTCCTCCTTCCCTCCAACATTCATCATCATCACCATCCTTCCCACCATTCGCCACAACCTCCTCCACCCTAGCTCGTCGGCCGTACCCACCACCTCCACCAGTTCCTCGTCGGCACCACCATCACCATCTCACCCCCTCGCCGCTCCTGACCGCTGCCGTGGCAGTGCCGTCGTGCCAAGCCGCGCAGCTCTCCGCAGCAGCGTGTGTGCGCAGCCGACCGGAAAGGGCCGAGCATCGCACATGCAGTCGCCGCCACCGTGGTCGGCCCCCCCTGATGGGCGAACTCCGGCGACCCCCTGGGTTTCGTACAAAATTCTGCCGGCACGACGCATAGTCGATTCGTGCGTTTCGCACGAAATCCCGCCATGACGCGCGCGGAATCGAAGTCTCAATGTGCGCCTCGTCGCAGCGACTTCGTACAGAATTTTTGGACAATCCGAACGTTGGATCGGCACTTTCTTCGCTCCATCACAATCTTAGTATATCCATCTTCACTCCCTTCAATTTTCGTCCGTTAATTTTATTTTTTGATACATCAAAACCGGTTGCCAAGTTGACCATTTAAATTGTATAAATTTTGGACAGTTTTACGGAGCCAACTTCGTCGGTTCGTATCTCCTCCATCGCAGCTCCGTCTGGCGTGCCACTGGTTCTAATGCGAAGCTGGTATAACCCTCTTCCTACCCCTCCAGTTTCGTTTCATTGTGAGCACGTTTGATTGGTTGTATTCGACGCCAAAGTTGGTCGTCCGAATTCGTAATTTCTAAGTTATAAATTCTATTTTTGAACTCGAGACTCCGAATTCAATTTCTAACACCACCAGTAGACTCATGGCGTCGTTCTGGCACGTTTTTCATATAAAGTTTGTTAGATTTGGAGGACGTGGGCCCTGACACGTATTTTGGTGCAAAACGAGCCACAGTCCGGGTCAACGGGACTTTTTGATGCAGGCTCATCGGAATCCAATTCCGGATATATCGTTGAGTTCATATCGTCATTATGGACTCGTTGACATATAATTTTCTAGGTTTTAGTGGACATTGGTTCCGACACGCATTTCGGTACAAGTCGGATACCAATATCCGTATCAACGGGTCATTTTGAGATCGGCTTATCGGAATCCAATTCTGGACATACCGTTGAGTTCGTATCGTCATTCTGGACTCATTGACATATAATTTTCTGAGTTTTGAGGATATTGGCTCCGACATGCTTTTCCGTACAAATCAGATTCCAATATCCGGGTTAACGGACCAATTTGAGATCGGGTCAACGGAATCCAATTCTGGATATACCGTTGGGTTCGTATCGTCATTCTGGATTTGTGGACATATAATTTATTATGTTTAGTGGACTAGTATTCTTGCACATTTTCGGTGTAAAGCGGGTCCGACACGGATACCGTTTTGACCCAAAATTACCTTTTTGCCTCTGTGTCCAAATTGTACTTATGGGCAGGCTATTCTAGCTATTTCGACCATTCTGGACACGTTGGTAATGGTTGTTTCACCATCCGACAACATCTGTAGGTTTTTACCCTATTATTATAATCTTTCTCCTTTGGTTGTATTTCGAGATCCATCGATTCCAGTGATTTCACAACCACTGAGATTGAATGTGTTGACCATGTAGATGTTTATAGAGACTAGCTTTGACCCTATTTGACCATGGTTGACTGCTTTGACTGAACGTCGAAGTAGTGTCAACATTGACCTAGGTTAGACTAGTTTTGACCTTGGTTGACCACAGTTGACTATTTTGACCAAAAGTCAACCGAAAGTCAACCGTAGCCTAAAATTGACTAGGACTGGACCGAAGTTGACCAGTTGACCCAAAGTCAACTTTTAGTCAATGTTAGTCAAGTTTGACCTAGAGTTGACCTAGGGTTGACCAGAGTTGACCAGTTGACCAAAAGTCAACTATAAGTCAACCATTGACTTAGATTGACCTATTTTGACTTGCCTTGACCTAGTTTGACTTCATATGACTTGATTGTACTTCCAAGCCCTTATTTGATACAGTATTCCATCTATAGGTCCTCCAGGCACTGTTCTAGGACTCAGTTGACATATTCCACCAGATCGCAGGCGAGTACATTATCTGATAACATTTCTGTTTTATGATATCGTCTATATTTCTTGTATTTAGTGTAGATATCCTTGTTCTCTTGACACATTGTTCACACGGATTGGTATTTCTCTGGATCCCATCATGAGATGTTATTCCTTGCTTTCCTTGGTATATCTTGTGCAAGTCTTTCTTGTTCCTTGTGCATTGTATAGACACGATTCCTGCGAAGGCTAGCTATCCTCTCGGAGAATCGTGTGTCATGATGTGTCATGGTTGGATCCACTATACTGGTCGGGTACCGGGAGTATTAGTGTAGATGTGTGGTCATTATCCACCTTGTTATTCTTGTAAACCTTATGAATGCCAATCCTACACTCAACGTATGATTGGCTAGATCATTAGTCCTTGTGCAGACCCAAGCCGGCCATATGTTGAAACTAGTACTCACACACTTAGATAGATGATTCTTGATTCTTGTACATGCCATGATCAGTTTTACTTGCCTTGTTCTAGCTCTAGATTTACAGCTTAGCTTGCCATGATACTCACATGTACATTTCATGATTTCTCGTATATTCACTCTATTTACTGCTACATTTTCAATATCGTCTAATTAGAACTGTTATTTGAGATTTGTGCTTGTTCCATCCTGACTGGATATGTTGACAAAATTTTAGGAGTAGTTGTGCCCTCAGTATTGGACTACAGGATGTTGCTAGCTGGGGTGGTTCTCGGTATTCTTCACCGTAAGTGTCTCTCAGGAGTTCTAGGTCTGGTAGTTATTAGTTTTGTTATTGTTTTCCCCTGTTTTATTCTTGTCTCATATGATCATTGTAGATTCTAGTTGTTCTAGTGATATTGTTATTATTTCTTGTCTTATTTTTCTTAGTTTTCGTGATGTGACATGAGTATATTTCTAGTTATGGATCTTTAGATGTTGTAGTTAGCATAGGGTTCTTGACAGCACTCTACCGTCGATACTGCGACATAGGCTGGACGTGGCCCACGTATTCGTACCCGTATATCCGGGTGCGAGTCATGACAATTGAAGTGAAAGAAGACCTCAAAACTTTGAAGGGGTGTTGTTGAAGCATAAAAATTTAGATACTCAAAGGAGGCATGAGCAATGGACATACATCAAAAATAATATTTCCAGCAAAAAAACTACATTATTAGTCGCATAGAAATAAAGAAGCTGCAGTTGACCAAATATCCAAACTAGTAGTAGTCCCTTTAATCAGCCCGTGTCTCTAGGAGACACCACTTCCAGAGACCACATTGAGTAATGAAGTGATAATGAATCACATAGTACAAGGAATGAACGTCGAGAAATGTGGCTGGAAGAGATTAACTTTTTTCGCTCGATAGATCTGTTTCTTCCTAGAGTGGACAACCAACAAAAATTCTTTTCTTTATTAAAGACACTATTAGTGCCTTGATTCGACAGCTTTGTCAACACAATTAATAGCTGTTGATTACAAGGGACTAAAGAGGTACGACGAATAATGATTAACAAATCTCTAAAAAGGCTCAGTCAAATCAATCGTGAAAGACGAGAGGTCACCTTTTTGGATGAAAGAAGATCTTCCCTTTGAGGTCTACCAACAAAAGAGCACGCCCTTATGATCCAGAGAAACAGTCTAAAATTTATTAAAGACAATTTTTGTCCCAAATTGCTACTTATATGAAAGGACGTCTACAGTTGTCAACCCACGATCACCACGCTCCGCTAGTAGCCTTAGTTTGCTGCTTATGTGGAAGACATATACAGATGTCAACTCACGATCACAATACCCCACCCCAAAATCTTTAGGTTCCTTGCTACGTATATGGGTATATGTATATAGTCGTTAACCGATGATTTTTTTCGTGATCACCTTGTAGTCCGAATAGCTGTAACAACACAAGCCATGTGGCATCCTCACCTTATTTTATGATAACATGTCTTACTTCGTGCATAAGAAGTTGGCCTCATTCACACTTGGTTATTGTTCAGACATGGGACACGCAACTCCCACTCTGAAAACTGCTTCTACTGGGTAGTGCTTCCAGCTGCAGATTCTCTCTATAGGTGTTACGACCCGGTCCTAATTTCTTGGGTCGAATCGGATCATGCCCAGCCTGCATCGTTGTTGAGACGGCGGCAGTAAGTTGTATCACTCATGCAGGTAATCAACAACAACATCTATACATTTGTCACAACTGATTATTCGGGAATTTTAAAACTTTTATTAATCAACCAAAATGTAATACATCAGTAATTGAAACTGCTGAAAGGAAATACTGAATTCAAGTCTACAAAAATTCCAATAAAAGAAACTCGAACTAGCTAGAATGGCTGTCTCGTCAGCCTCAGGATCTGCGTCCTCAAAGGGGTCCCGGTAACTCAGCAGAATATGGTACTGGGTCATAGTAGCTATTGCTATAGCTCAGCAATCATCAGTTACACCTAAAATATTAGGTCTCCAGTCAGGAGGGAGCAAAGTACAATTCATGATAATCCAACAATTAAAATAATAATAGAGTTATGCACTTTTAAACAATTTAAAATAAACAGTTCTCTAGCAGTTAAAATATTGTGATGTGAATAGGCAATAAATATGACCGGATTAGGTTGTACAGTGAATGATATGGCTTATCCCCGTGTGTATGAGGGGTAAGCTAATACAGTTCTAAGTTATTGCTTTGGATGTGATCATACTCATTACACTACTCCCCCAGTACCCAACAGTAAATCAGTCAGTGCTCTCAGAGAGAGTTTCGTGTTGCATCGCGGTTTAAACTTGCAATAAAACGATTATTAAATAATTGTAAACTAACACAAAATGTACTTGCCTTGGTTTTGACTGGAATGAGGGTAATGACTCCGAGATTGAATTTCAGATTTGTCCTCGAAATCCTACAATCGAGAAGTCGGTCTTAGATTCCAAAATTGTCATACTAGATGTGCTAGTTTCAATCTCTAATTTGTCCTAGTCAATTTTAATCTTTATTTAGCTAACACAAACAAAACGCGATTATCGGTGCGTTATAATTATGAAATATCAATTTATATTTAATTTCTAGAAAAATTGTATTTATTGATTTATTTGGAAAAACTTAGTATTCTATAAATATAAAACTAAGATTTTCCTTTTTAATGAGAAATACATGAATTTTTATTTAAAAATTTTACAACTTAACTTCTAAGTGATAAAACATTTATTATTTTTCTTTTCGAAATAAAATAAATAATTAGTATTTTATACTACGTTCTCATGACAGAAAATCAACCAGAGAATAAAAGAAAACAAAATAACACCTAAGCTATTATACTTTCTCACAGCAGGAATAAACAAATGGGCTTATGCCCTATTACAGACCTTTTTACATAAATTTAAATAAGAAGAAGACATTTGTTAGTCTCTAAAAAATTCTACAATTAAATTAAAATAAATTTAATAATGAGTCTCAGATATTGGTCCAATCGTCATATAGGCTAATGCCTCAAAGTCCGGACGAAACCGGTTTCGTTTGCACTTAGCCAGGGCCCATTGACCAATACGATCGTCGCCCAAAATTCAGAATAATATTCTTTTCCGAAAAACTATTTTATTTTAAAAATCATATTTAGATATTATAGAAAAATCCGGCAGCACTTCCTCTATTTTCGGTCAACCCAAAAACTGGGAAATTTGCCAACAAACTCCAATATAAGTCCCGAATCAAGAGAACCAAATATATATGAATTTATATACAGAAAAATTACGTTCCCGAGACGTATTCGGAAAAGCCGAAACTATTTGGAAATTCCGAAACCATCTTGGAAACATCACAGCAACCAACAGAACTTTTCCGAAAGTTCCTCGGAAAATTCCAAACCATCAGAACTAATCCGAAAATTCCAGAAATCATTTCCAACTCCCTCGGAATTTCCGAAATATCTCAAAGAAACCACAGAACACACAGAAATCCAGAAAACCACAGAAATAACATATAACAGTGGTTTCAAAAATTTTCGAAACCAAGCACGCAACCGAAAACCAAATTTTCGAAGAAATTTGTGGACCAAAATTATCATCACAGACACCAGGGAGGGACGAACTACTGTGATTACACAGAAATTATCCAATATCCGTTGGTCGGGGAGCCGTGGGATAATTCTCGGGAATGGATCGGACAGCGGGTCACGTTCGGAAGCTCGCCGGAGACAGAGTAACGGGGCCGGACACTCTCACAGGAGGGGGTCGGGCGGCCCGGGAACGGCGGGCGACGGGGCGCCGGCTACGGAAGGGGTGCGCCGGCCAGAGGGGGTCGGCCAGGGGTCGGGTTCGCCGGGATCGGGTGGGGGAAGGCTAGGGCTTGGAGAATTTGGGGGAAAAAGAGATGGTGGTGAAGATGGTGGTGGGAAATGGTGGTTTATATAGGAAGAAAGGGGAAGGAGTTACCGAAGTTGGAGAGCCACGGCCGTTCGGAAAGGAAAGGAGGAGTTGCCGGAGGTTACGGTGAGGCGATCGGCCTAGGGTCGGCCAAGCTCCCGAAAAGTCTTTGGTAACTCTCGAAGAACCAACAGTAAGGAGAATGAAGAGAATGGAAAGTTTCCTTCTCTCTCAAAACTAATGGATTAAAATATAGCCTTAATGGGTATATAAGCTAAATGGGTATGGATATAAGCAAACTTATTGGGTTTGGGCTTTAGAAGCTTGGGCTTCTAATATAAAGGCTTTTCTAAAAATGATTTAATGGTTTTAAGTAATAATAAGTTGTGGGCCAAAGGCTTAAATAAAACTCAATTAATTCCGGGCTTCTAACATGTGGCTAAAATAATGATATGAATGACAACTAAATTAATTTTTTTTTAAATGTTTTATGTTTCAATTCGGGTTCAGGTCTGGGCTGACAATCAAAAATTCGTGTTTAAATATTTTTGAAATTTTTTTTACATTTCAATGATTTAATAATACTAATATTAACTTCACAAACACACAACTAAATGATTTAAAATAATTTAGAAAATTGCGGGTTTCACAATAGGATAGCATAATTTCAAGGAGAGGCAGAATAACTACACCACTGACTTTTTTTATAAAAAACTGGCTTTTTGCAAGTTTCAAGGACGACCCCCGGTACAACAAAGGTGACAGCAAAAGACACAAGTTCTTGCTCACTTGGTGTTCTTGCACGTCCCGAAGTTTTGTCAGGTCGTCAACAGAGTATAGGAATTGCGTGATGACTCGACCTCCATCACCCCCTCTCTTCCGAATCTCAACTCGGCTCAAAATTTTGTATTTCTACATTCTTTTTTTAATCAGTTCTGAGTTGTAACAAGTTTCACTAGTTTGTCCCGAGTAGATAAGTTATTTTCGCGATTTCTTTTCGAGTTCCAAAAACAGTATCATATTAAGTTAGCCTAATAATGACAAAATAAATAAATAAATTAGTAAGTAAATAAATAAATAAATAATAGCAGACATTAACTAGTGTTAGGCTAATACGGGTAAAAAAAAGACACAAAAAGTTGTAACACCCATACTGATACAAGCGATACGACTCATCAAATACAACGTATTTAAAACCGCAACTAATACAAGAGCATGCATGCAATTTATGTCTCTAAAATGAGAATTTTGGAAGAAATGAATGTCCAAGTAGGCATGGGCTTTGTAAGTCGACAAATTCCATAAAAAATATCTAAATTACAGTGGGTTTAGAAAGACAAAAATCTCAAAAGAAGACATCCAAAATACGTCGGGACTTCACGTATCCAAGAAAGACAGAAAAAAAAAGGTATCTCTACAAATGATCTGAAGATAGTCGGAGTTTCACGTCCAAAGAAATCCAGAATGAACGAAAGAAAGAAGCCAAACATTTGTAACCAAAGTAACCGAAGAAGGGACCGCGAAGAAGGGACCGCGAACGTCGCCAAATAGTGGACGAAAAACAAGAGTAGAAGAGAGATCTTAGTATGAGAACCTAAGAATCTAATACTATTTAGAAATTCGAGGTTGTATTGAGAAAAAATGACATCCAATTTTATTATGACTCTTTGCTAATATTTATAGAAAATATAAAAAAAGAATAAAATGACATTATTAATCGTAACTTGAAGTAGAAAATACATAAAATAATAAGTAGTAGATAAATAATTTATAATTTTTTTTGCCAAATTTTAAATAATTTATACTTCAACAAAATTTACTTCAAATTGCAGAAAATTGTTGTAAGAAAGCACGTGTTCAGTCCATTATTAGAGCATCCACAATGAGACTCTTTTCAAGTGCTATATTTGACCTTTGGCCAAATTTTGTAGCACTTGAGGGCTACAATGGACTCTTGTCCACACTTGAAAAAGAGTAGAAAGCCAAAGGACTCTCCAAATTTGGAGAGTCCACTGGTGGAGCTATAGTTACTTGGGGCCCACCATATTTACTTTTTTCCTTCATTCTTTTTGTTGGAGTGTTGCCACTTGTCAATTATGAAGAAAAAATAAGGAGGAAAAAGATGGGATGTTGCCACTTGTCAAATTAGAGTGTTTATTTGGAGTATACCATTGTGTACCAACATGATGAAAATACTTCAAAATTAATTTTTGGAGAATAGTTTGAAGTAATTTGAAGTATGATTTGGAGTTTTGCCACTGTGGATGCTCTTAGGTGGTATTGAAATAAAGACAAAATATACTGCATAATTTATTAGCACATATCGGTTTATGATTCCAGAAATCTCAATCTTCAATCTCCATTCAGGGTCATCAGAATACCTAGATAATTAGAGTACCATATAGTCTAATTCCTTATTATATACAACGTCGAAAGTTCTAATAGCAGTAAAGGACAATGTATTATGTAGTGTTCCTTTCCCTTTTTTTCCTCCTCCTTATCAAAGGTGACAAAGTTTTGATAAATATATGACCCTCGCATCATCACTTACTGGAGACATGTAAGGAAAGTGGAGCTGTCATTATCTTTCAATTTAAATCAGTCTGTTCATACCACCGTGGACGCATCGGTGCAGTTTTGAACACCAATGCCGACACTATATGCTATCTATTTAGTAGAAGGTGACCACCGAAAGCACGGTGTGTTAGTTGTCAATGCGTGCTGACTCAATGCTGCGTAGGAGCAGACGCTGACTCATTGCAGCCAGCGTCAGAACCTTGCAAACAAAGGCTTTTTTTTTTCTGACAGAATGGTCCACAAATCTTCAATCCATCGTGGGTTGTTTGTAACTAGCAAACTAAAGCGTGTTTTGATTCAACTACCTACTTAGAGCATCTCCAACCCTATTGTGAGATTGAAAAAAATAGTTGCCACATAGGAATGGCAACCATTTTTTCCAAAAGTACTTCTCCAATGCAAATGTGAAATAAAGTGTGGAGTTGACATGGCAATGACATGGCAAAGACAATGTGAAGTTGGTTGTCTAGATCTAGACAATGCACTTTACAATGACTTTGTCTCCACATCATCAATTATGAATAGAAATATTTATAAAAAAGTTGAAGAAGTGGAGGAGTTGCCTTGGAAGTTGAAAAAAATACTTTTTATTGTCCCCTCAATACTTTTGCATTAGAGAGAGTTTTTCTATCTCATTGTCTTTTGAGATATAATTTTGCCACATAAACAAGACATTGTCTTGTGGCTCATGCCACATAGGAGCCACCTAAGACTCACAACACTTAACAAGACAATAGGGTTGGAGATGCTCTTAATTGCCTTCCAATATGTGGATGGCAGCTTCGTATAAAAGGGTTCGTGTTTGATCATTACTTGTAAGCTATCATTCCTTTAGAGAAACAAAACATCTCCAGAGGAACTTCAATTCACTTGAGAATGAAGAAGCAATTTGGCCAAGGTCCAGTAGTAGGCGTGCCTGTGATCAGCTCTCTCCTCTTTTCAGCTGATCAGAAGTTATCAGAGGTAGTTGCGCCTCTGTCTCCTGAACCTGTTGGTCAGTACCTACCTTATTGATTAGCTTATTCCAATCATTTCCACTGAAATTCATCTTTATATTAATCCATGTTCTATTCACACTTGTAGATAGAAAAGGATCACTTATGAATTTGATGAGTATGCTGAGCAGAAAAGCTGACAATTATGTTCGAGGCATCCGGAAACACGGTAACTAGTCCATCCGAAAAGATCAATCTAGATCACACTACATTCCAATACATTTTTGTTAATGGTTTGGTTGTTGTTTGGTTGATGTGAGATCAACCTAGTCATTTAGTTTTTTTTTTTTTTTTTCAATTTCCTTTTTGATGATTAATTGATTTTCTCCATTGATTTGCAGTGACTTTGGGATCCTTGAAGGAAACGTTGAAATTGGGTACAAGAATTCTGAAGAAACGGGGTGCACAGAGAGCCTTCCAAAAGTCTTTCTCAACCAGTAAAAGAGAGAAGCTGGTGAAAGCATCACAGTGTCATCTGTGGACAACTGCCGGTCCGATTGCTGGAATGCTCTTCATTTCAACTGAGAACGTCGCATTTCTCAGCCATCGATCCCTCGAGTTAACCACCCCTAAGGGAGACATAGCTAAGGTTCTTTACAAGGTTAGCTCTTCGATCCATTGAACTCCGATACCAAACATATACGACATCACATATAACTGACCTGATAAAATGTTGTGTGCTGTTTCCTCTACAGGTTTTGATTCCATTGACAAGGATAAAGAGAGTCATTCCGAGCAAGAATTCAAGCAGTTCCAATCCAAGATATATCCAGATAGTTACAGTTGATAAGTTCGAGTTCTGGTTTCTGGGTTTTATTAATTACTACAGTTCACTAAAGCATTTATTGCAAGCAACCTCAGAGTTTATTTCTGAAGCAGAGTGATTGATTCTGGAGGAGATTTTCTGCTTTTTTTGTTATGTACATAGGATAAAGAGAACAGAGTTTGTACATTGGTGTGAAACACTCTAAACAATATTAAAGCAGAGTGGGAAAACACAATTATAATTTCTTGCGTTTTGATTTCATATGCATAAGCTACTTAGTAGTAGCCATGCAACAAGAATTAAATGTAGCTGTGATTTTTGTGTATATACAAGTCTTTCAAGATATATATGAAGAAAAATGTTTTTCATTCTTTCACGAAATATTTTCCCCTAGGATTTTCACTATCAAAATTACCTAGCTGCCATTATCATAACATCACCACCTCTACCGCAAATATGATCTTGTGAAAGGTAATTTTTTTTCTTAGATATATGTTGCTACTACTACTATTGGGGGATTCTTATCAGATGTCAGTGAAGACAGGATGGATAAAGCAACTTTGCAAACAAAAATATATTCATCTACCATATCCTAATTGTGCATTCTAGGTCATGGTTCCATTCTAGGCTTCCATTAGCTGGGACCCACGTACATTAGCTGGGTCTCGTGTCGATCACGTATGAATTAACTAAGAAAAAAGAAAAGGCTTCCTGGTAATATAGTATAAGAATGTGGGAGTTTCAATAATATATATATATATATATATATATATATATATATATATATATTTTTTTTTTTTTTTTTTTTTGAAACAATGGATAATTGTGGTGAACTCGCCTCCACTGGGGCTCGAACTCCCGACCACTTGGACCGCATGCATCTCTCTTAACCACTAGGCTATATATATATATATATATATATATATATATATATATATATATATATATATATATAACTTTTATTCCATACACCACTTCTGTCGTCAAAATACTGTACGGTCGACTAGGTCTTCATGTCACGCATTTGTGGTTTGATACCATGCACACATGGCTAGTCGTTAGTGGGACAAGTAACAGTCACCTTCCGCCGGTGTTGAAAATTTGGGAATCCGACGGTAACATATATATATATATATATATATATATATATATATATATATATATATATATATATATATATATATATATATATTGGCCAATGAGCCTCTAGTCTAGTGGTAGATATGAGGCATGTAACCCAGGAGGTCGGGTTATCGAGCCCAAGCGGGGGAGTTCACGGTTCTATTTACAGTAGGAACTATGTGCCCTCTTCAATATATATTTTTGAAAGAAAAAAAAAACTATATATAATCAAAAGAGAGATTGATATATAACTGGAGCCAGAGTACGGTTACAAGACGGGTCACAAAAGTGTAAAACACGACCACAGCCCGACGCACGCCGTCAATGAAGGACAGACTCACTCCAAAAACTCAAAATACCCCAAATCACCCTTGCCGAGTCTGCTCTAATTCAGAGTAATTCATTAGATGGAGCTGACAGCATCGCCATGCTTTCGAGCGTCGCCACGAAATTCTCAAGCGAACAAATCCGGGGAGAGGGAGGAACCCTCGTATCTATGCTTGTTCCTATTCTTCCAATGAACCCAGATGACCGCAGAGGCGATGGAATCCTGAACGGACTTACGAGGGTTTCCTCCCATACAGATAGACGAGAGAGGAAGGATCCGCTGCTGAACCTGATACCGCTAGTAGTCCAAAATCGCTCCGAGACAAAAGATATTGTAGTCCCAGATGAGAAGATATGGTCGATGCTCTCAATCTCCGGGTAGTCAGAGTAATGGCATTTGGAAGTGATCGTAATACCAGAAAGTCGCAAAATATTATCAGTGGTAATTTTATGCCTCACCACCCTCCTTACTAGAATGGACCATTTCTTCGGGGTCCATTTACTCCAGACCGAAAATGGTCCCTAAGGACCATGAAGAGCATGTCTTGCCATCTTCCACCCCGAGTATGTAGAAAAAACCCCGTTGTGCATAGGTCCCCACCTGAATGAGTGATCAGTGTCTGATAGCACCATCCTGCCCTCCGAAATACTGTTTGCCACCTCCTGTCCGAAGAGTCGAACAATGAGATGGAAGTTTCAATCCCCATCTACCGAGATATGGCGAATCTGTGACACCGTCTCCTGTTGGAGCAATGGAGAGACGGTACCTCTCCCTGTCCATTTCTCGAGGAACACGTCTGCATCCCCACGTCCAATAATCAATTGGATGTGTTGTTCTCCAATGGCTCTACCTGTAATGCCCTAGAACCAGAATACTGGAGAGCGGGGGTGTACATAGCCAGCTACGTATATTGAAGTGCAGCCCACCTCGCTATACGGTCATGGCTGTCTAGATACATGTGGGTTTAACTACAAGCCATCAGTCTCCTATGGTCATGAACAAACCTATTGTCTCAATATCAAGCAAGCAATAACAGTTTACAAGATACCAGAACACCAAATATACAATAGTAAGACGTCCCATACATTACATATCTTAATGATCATGAAGCTAGTCGTACAAAATGCCAAGACTAGCAAGAGTTTTAGTCATACATGATCAACCCTAGGATTTGTCAATCATGTTACAACCCGTAGGCAGATAGTAAGTAAAGGTACAATCGAGCTAACACGTGCTCGTCGGCTAAACGTCTCAAAAGAATATTTTTATAATAGAGTGAGAGAACAAAATGAACCCACTCGTTACCAGGGTTACGCCTGTTGGTCACCATCTGGCTGGAAGGAAGGTAGATCCTCTGGAGCTGCTCCGATATCTGGCCATACAAAACCAGCTGGGTCAGACCCCAGAAAGAGCAAGTGCCACAAAGGAAGCTTCACTTAGGAACTAAAACCAGTATATAATAAATGAATATTAAAGGTAAGTATAAAAGAAACTGATAATAACGGGGCGGCAACAGTGAATTGAGTACGAGAAAATCATTCAAGCAGCCAGGTCACAATCCTTAAACCAAACAAGGACCGGAGTTGTAACCCTTTACCTGAATTGAATCCCGTCGCAAATACTGTTGGTGAAGGTAAAACATGACAAGCTTGAAAATAAGACAATAAACGAAGAAAGGATAAAGAACTACTCCGGGAGCCAGGTTACAACCCTTAAACCAAACAAGGACCGAGGTTGTAACCCTTCGTCTGAACAGAACTGGTCCCTGATCATTACTGTTAAGGCAAGCATAAATAATCAGGACGATATATGATAAAATAACCATGGGACTATTCAGATAGCCAAGTTATAACCCTTAAACCAAACAAGGACCGGGGTTGTAACCCTTCATCTGAATAGAACTTGGTATCTCATCATTTATCGATAAGTAAGGCACAAAAAATCATGTCATATTACAATCTTGTACAGGATCAGGACCAGGCTAAGCTGGCCTAGACTCCACCCAATCAATCACGGCCAAGCAACGAGTACGGCTTGATACTTTAACTAACTAGGGTTATCACAGGCCTAGTTACTAGAAAAATGTAATAAAATTATTCCAACAGCCACAAGCCCTGCAGACCATCCAGGCTATCCGGACGCAAATTAGGGGTTGAATTCATGTGGGTACATTATCCAAGAACATATGTACCCTTAAGTAGTTGGTTGCAACACATGATAGTGTGCTGGAAATGTGCCCTACGCGACGGTAGGCTACAAATCCCATGATGGGGCGCCCAGATAACGGGATTGCCTGTAGCTGAAAAATCTCTCCATGACTACTGGATTTTCTAGTTGTTAGCCTTAGTCAATTTCAGTAGGTACCCCTGACCGTGGTATTCAGGGGTCCCTGTTCTAGACATGATGCAAGACAACACTGGTTCATTTGTACAAACACAATCGTCTACGGTGTCCAGGTCATTCATTATAGTCATGTCATGCAAGCCGTCACAACAGCTTTCAATAGTTATAAACATGTGTACTTGTTACATCTTGTTATGTCATGCTATGTCATGCCATGTCATATCATGCACCATTATTAGTCCGGTCATATCACTCAATTCGTGGGTTGGGTAATTTCTCTCATGATGTCACGACCCGTACCCTAGAGTAAGGGCACGAGACGTAGGTACGTCCAGCCTACGCCGCAGTGTCGGCGGTAGAACGCTGTCCTCGGTCACAACATCTAACAGTTTAAGATAATAAACAGTTATACTCTCCGAATGGGGGTGACATAACAGAATATATCTCAATCATAACTAAGGTAGAACAGGATAAGGATAGATAGAATGATAGATAATATCCAGAACAGAATAAACCACAGAGATACAATCCAGAATTCTAAGTGTCTAAAATAGATACATATCCCAAAGTCTCAAATCCATATACAGTCATCCAAGAAAAGTAAAGACATTCTAATCTAAGGGAGTGTCATCTACTGCTAGTGGATCTTGCTGCTGGTCCAAGTCCAAACACTCATCTAATATAGCACCGTAGTAGGTAGGACAGAACGCCTCAACCTCGTCCTCTATAAAATTTTCAACAGGTCCAGTCAGGACATGAGCGAGCACAGTACATCTCAACAAATCATAGCAGGTCAGGATATATAATCATCCTAGAGAGTAAGATACAAGATACTGAAAGAATAACATGATAAAAAGAGAGAGACTGTAAATAAATAGCTACAGTATATAGAGAACTAACAGTGCTAGTGATTCAGAGCACAAGATGGTTATGTAGACGACACGATGTTGTACACGAGTAATCTACAGAGGTTGTACACGAGTAATCTAAGGGATTGAATACATAACCACTTCTACTCCCCCGCCCCAATCAATACACAAGGATCTAGTTAAGTTATGTTATTGTACACGAAGTATAGTCGTACACGAAGATCATGTGAATATATGAATATACAGGATTTCATACGATTTGTATACAATGTCACGAATACAAGGAGTACACGATGTTCACGATAAAGTACACGAACACGAATACCCGATGTATCCGCTAAGGGGATAACATCGCACAACAAGATTCATATAGTACTAATCCGTGTTTCCAACGTGTCAGCATCATGTAAAGTAATCTAAAGCAGGAAAATACTCCTAATACAGGATATGAAATGATCAGAGAATGTACTCGCCTGTAACCTGAGAATCTAGAGAATATCTACTGTTCGAGGAGTGGTGTCTATCTTCTATAGAACAGTACAAGTCACTATGAGTCTAAAATGATAATACGATGCAAGTTAATGCATTCTACATGAATCTAGATCAATCTAGGCCAAAGTCAACTCTTGGTCAACTCTGGTCAACCCTAGAAGTCAAACTAGGACAACTAGGTCATCCCTAAGTCAAACAAGTCTATACTAGTCTAACTAGTCTATTCTAGGTCTAACAAGACTAAACAAGTCTAATCTAGACTCTACACTGACACACAGATACACCCATAGGCTAAAAGACTAGGCCATAGGCTATTAGGCAATATCATGCCTAAAACCAACCTATAATCACATATCACATGTCAATTTATAAGCCTAAACATAATACACACATTAATATATTATACAATCTAATATAGAATACACATATAGGCTAACTATACATATCATCATACATTATATATTATATATATATAATAGTACAACACATTGATATATTATACAGGACACCTATTTATATATCTAAAATATATATACATACATGTAGAGAATAGGAAAGGGGATGTGGTGTACATGTGTGTGTGTGTTTTAAAGTAGTGTATAATGAGTGCTAGGGTGTGAGTGTCATGAGGGAATCCTGAAATCAGTTAAACAGTGCATACACATATCAATAGGAAACAGGGAAATGAAATAGTGGCTGTGGTGGGTGTGTGTGTATCATGTAGGAAACAGTGAGGTATTATGTTCATGGGGAAAACAGGAAAATGGGAAAACAGGAATGGCAACCTGTGTGTGTGAGTTAAAATGAGACATGAGAGTACATGACAGTGTGATACAAATAGGAATAGGAAAAAACAATGAGTCTAACTAACAATGTGAAAACTGGAATGAGTCTCCTAAGAAATTTGGAAAAAGTAGAATGTTAAGGAACATGGAAATATATTAGTGTGGCAATGCAAACAGTGAAGTGATAACAAAATGAAATCTGGAAATAATCAGTGAATACAAAACAGTGTAATGAAATAGAAATCAAATCTCAGTTAAATTGAAATGAGGAAATCTCAGGTTTAAAGGATTAAACCCTTCAATACAGTATAATGAAATAAAGGGAGAGGAACTAATCCCAAATTACAGGCTGTTCATTTAGGAATTAAATCTCATTTGTATGGAAAACATTTCAATACAGTTCAGGTTAAGGGAAGATTAGTTCAGGATATCAAGAATTGAACTAAAATATTCATTTATAGTTCATACATAGAACTGAAAATATAACAGCCATTACACTCGAAAACCAACCCAATGCTCAATTTCCCAATCACAACCTAAAGCCCAATTCAAATTGAAACATGAAACTAAACATGAACTAGCAATATGTGGGAAACCATTTAACAGTGAAGAACTTCAATAAACTGGAAATTAAGAGTTCATGGAATTCGAAAACCCATGTATCAGCTATTTCATTTGAAACCCAATCAAAATGTCAAATATCCCATTCACAAATCCAAAGGTCTAGTGAATCGAAATGTTAAGCTAAACATAAACAACCAATTATGTGGGGACATACAATCAGTGAAAACCATTATTCAAATCAGGGAATTAAAGTTAGGAAAATTATGAACTCAGGTATTAGGATAGTATCAGTGACCATGCAGTTCAACCCAATTCGAACCAAAATTCACATCAATACTTAACTAATCATGTAAACTTAATCTAATATAGATTATACATTATAGTTAGGATCTAATTAACAAATTAAAACACAAATTTAACTAATAAAATTGAATCAAAATAGAGAATCCCACACAGTGCACTGATATGCACAGCGCACACACAGTGCACGCGCAAATGCGTGTCTGACACGACACGAGGACTCATGAAACTTTGGGAGCCACGTGTCAGTGTCAGCCCCGACCTATGTGTCAAATTTCCCGTATTCACGTGGCGTGTCCTGTGAGTTGTGGCCCCCGAGTAGCAGGGGAAAGAAGTCTGTGCGCGCGCGAGTGCAACAGCGTATTTCCGTGTCCGTGGCGACACAACACGAGACCAAAACATGTTAAGACCATTGAAAACCCATAAGCAACCATAAAACCTAGATTTCTATTCACATACATTCCTGAAAACTGATCGAAATGCCCTTTGGGACATTCATCAAACACCCAATATCAAGGACTGATACGTGTCCGATACAGACACGTATCGGACACGAAACTTAGGGTTTGCTATACCTACAGCTAGGGTAGGCCTAGGACATCCTAGATATGGAATAAAACAACAATTTCATTGAGTAGAATTGAAATTACCTATAGGTGTGCAAAGCTCAAAAACTCTCTAAAAAGGGGTGTTCCTCTTGATAGCCAAACTTCCCCAAATTGTTTCTTTCCTGAAATTACTCAATAACAACAGCAAGAACAGAAAATTTAGAACCTATAGCAATTGGTTTGGGGGAAAAAGGAGTTAAATAAGAATTTTTATGAATTAAGGAAGATGGAGACTCACCTCTTTCCAAACTAGCAAGTAATTCTAAAGGAGGCTAGCCCTAATTTCTAGGAGGGGATTAAATAGAGTGGGAATGACCTAAGGTGGCCGGCCATGGGCTGGAATGGGCTAGGGTTAGGTTGTACTAGTGTTTGGTTGGGCCTCCAAGGCTAAGTCACAAGTCATGACTTGTGAAACCACAAGCCATTTCCTATTCAATTAAATTCCTAATTTCCCCAAATTAATTCTAATGGGTTTGATTTCAATAACTTAGGTCAAGCTAGGGTTTCCTAACATAACCAAATAGTTATGACCTAGGTTAGCCTCTAGGACAGTCTCCAAGTCAACACTAGTCAAAGTCAAAACTAGCACCAAATCAATTATACTAAAAATCACTAAAAAATTCTAATAATTATAATTAATAATAATAATTCCAAATTAATTCCAAAATTTTAAAAATGACCAAAATATCCTCAAGCTAGAAAAGTGGTAGTGACAAATCTATCCCCCTTAAAATAATTTCGTCCTCGAAATTAAAGGCGAAACTAACTGCTGAGAAGGATAGAAAAGTATACCTCAAGGTCCAAAAAGATAGGGGTACCGCTCGCGCATCTCATCCTCCTGCTCCCAGGTAGACTCTCCTGGAGAATGATGCCTCCATGCGACGCGTACCAAGGGTATCACCTGGTTCCTCAGTACCTTCTCCCGGTGATCCAGAATCTCCACAGGCTGCTCTGGATAACTGAGAGTAGGTCTAACCTCAATCTCCGAATGATCGAGCACATGGCTAGGGTCAGCCACGTACCGTCTCAACTGTGATACGTGGAATATGTTGTGAACTCCCACTAGTGCAGATGGCAAGTCTAGCCTCTATGCCACGTCACCGACTCTCCCGCTGATAACGAAAGGGCCGATGAAGCACGGGCTAAGCTTCCTACCTCCACCAAAATGTATCGTACCACGAGTCGGAGATATTCGCAGAAAAACTATGTCTCCAACCTAATCACAAGCAAGGTCTCAAGTTACTAAAAGTCAAACACGATCAATCAAACAAAAAAAAATACAACCTACTTCTAATCCTATCTCTAAATATGTACCTCAAACTCCAACGACCTTCGGTGGCTATCGGCCCAGTGTCGATGTCTGTCCAGCGCCATGCGAAGTCTGTCCCTGATGAGCTTCACCTTCTCGGCTGCATCAACAACCATCTCTGGTCCCAGTAAAGCTCGCTCTCCAACCTCATCCCAAGATAAGGGTGTACGACACCTACGCCCGTACAGAGCCTCAAACGGTGACATCTCAATGCTGGCCTGATAACTGTTGTTGTAAGCAAACTCCACTAAATATAGATGATCCTCCCAGGAATCTCTAAAATCTAGGACGCACGTCCGCAGCATGTCCTCAAGCGTCTGAATAGTCCTCTGACTGTCCGTCCGTCTGGGGGTGGTATGCAGTACTAAACTTGAGCTTAGTGCCCAAACTAGTTTACAGACTCCTCCAGAAATGGGAAGTAAAGCGACTATCCCGATCTGAGATAATGCTGATGGGAACTCCGTGAATCCTGACTATCTGCCTCATATACAACTCCGCAAGCCTCTCTGTAGACGTATCCACCTTGAATGGAAAGAAGTGGGCCGATTTGGTCAACCTGTCAACGATGACCCAAATCGCCTCTTTCCCTCCTGGTGTACGCGGTAACCCAGATATAAAATCCAGGGTGATATGTTCCCACTTCTACTCTGGAATGGGCAACGGCTGCAATAATCCTCCGGGCCTCTACCTCTCTACCTTGACCTGCTGACAGACCAAGCATCTAGCTACAAAGCGAGCTACCTCCCGCTTCATCCCGTACCACCAGACATGCTCTCGCAGATCCCTGTACATCTTGTTGGCACCAGGATGTATAGAGTACTACGATCTGTGAGCCTCCTGCATGATCTGCTCTCTGAGCTCCCCGCTAGGCACACATAACCTGGAACCGTGCCTCAAGGCACCATCCTATGCAAGTGAAAACTTGCCATCCACCAACCCTGTACGAACCTGCTCTCGGATACACCGCAGAGCCACATCCTCGAACTGCGTCGCCTTGATCCTCTACATCAAGTCCGACTGTATCTAAAGGCCCCATAACTGTATCTGCACCCCTAGCACAATCACCTCAATCCCAAGGCTCTCCAAGTCTGCAAGCAAGTGCCGATCCATAGTCAAACACATGGCTCTCGGATACCTACTCAAGGCATCGGCAACCACGTTGGCCTTTCCTGGGTGATACTGAAGTGAGATGTCAAAGTCCTTCATCAACTCTAGCTATCTGCGCTGTCTCATGTTGAGCTCTTTCTGTGTAAACACATACTTCAAGCTCTTGTAATATGTGAAAATCTCCACCCTCTCGCCATACAGATAGTGCTTCCACAATTTCAAAGCAAAAATTACCGCTGCCAGCTCCAGGTCATGGGTAGGGTAGTTCTTCTCATGGGGACGTAATTGTCTGGAAGCATAGGCAATCACCTTCTCATGCTGCTGCAAGACACAACCCAGCCCCTTCCCTGAAGCATCACTATAAATAGTGAATCCACCCGATCCTAAAGGTAATATCAGAATCGGAGCTGTCGTAAGCCGCTTCTTCAACTCATCAAAAGCTGCCTGACACTCCTCTGACCAAACGAACTCAGTATCCTTCTGGGTCAACCGAGTCAACGGCTCTGCAACCCGGGAGAAATCCTGCACAAATCTCTTGTAGTATCCTACCAGCCCCAGAAAACTCCTGATCTCTGCCACTAAAGACGGTACTGCCCAAGCCTCAACTGTTGTGATCTTCTTCGGGTCCACTGAGATACCATCTCCAGTCACTACATGACCCAAGAAGTCAACCCTGTCTAGGAAGAACTCGCACTTCGAGAGCTTGCCATACAATCTCTCTCTCCTGAGTGTCTCCAGCACCACTCGCAAGTGCTCCTCGTGCTCCTCCTCTGTCTTCGAATACACCAGGATATCATCAATGAATACCACCACGAACTTGTCCAAGTACTGGTGGAACACCTTATTCATAAGATTCATAAACACTGCTGGTGCATTAGTCAGCCCAAACGGCATAACCAAAAACTCAAATTGCCCGTACCGCATCCTGAAAGCGATCTTGGGAATATCCTCCCTCTTCACCTTCACCTGGTGATAACCTGACCTTAAATCAATCTTGGAGAACACCCGAGCTCCGCTCAACTGATCAAAGAGATCATCGATCCGCGGCAGTAGATATCTGTTCTTAATCGTCAGGTTGTTGAGTGCCCTGTAGTCGATACACATCCGTACTGACCCATCCTTCTTGGGTACGAAGAGTACCGGTGCACCCCAAGATGAAGAATTCGATCGGATGAAGCCCTTGTCCTGCAGCTCATCCACCTGCTTCTTCAGCTCTACTAATTCACTGTTGTTCACTCCATAGACATGCTGAACAATCGGTTCCGTGCCGGAAACCAAGTCTATCGAGAACTCTACATCCCTATCCGGTGGAAGCCCTGGCAACTCCTCTAGAAATACGTCCATAAACTCTACGATCAAGGGATACGGAGCCACCTGCTCCTCAACTGAAGCTCCACAGAAGGCTTCGCCGTCCTGCTCTGTCTTTCGCCGGGTGTAATCAAACTCTGGCTCTCCTGGCGCCCCAAACAAAACTCTACCCCTTTGGCAATCAATGTGGGCGTGGTGTCTACTCAGCCAGTCCATACCTAATACAATGTCGTAGTTCGGTAGTGGCATGATGAGTAAACTCACCCCCAACTCTCGGCCTCGTAATATGACGCTCCGCCCTCTGCAAACATCACTCATGAGGATGACCCCACCCCCGGTCATGATCTTGTAGGTCCTAGGCAATGGTTTAGAAACCAGACTGTGTCTAATAGCATACGATACTGACACAAAGCTGTGGGAAGCCCAGAATCAAAGAGTGCAAATGCTGGAAGGGTGTCGAGAAGAACCGAACCTGCTATTAGCTCTCCGATGGCCTCTGCATCCTCAGCTGCCATGACAAATGCTCGCCCCTGCTGTCCACCTCGTGCCTGCTGCTGGTGCTGCTGGAACCTTTGCTACTGGGTCTGCAGGGCTGGTCCCTTGGCTGACCTGATGGAGCCTTGGCTGCCCCAGCTCCTCCTGGTATCGGAAGCATCAATGCCACTAGACAATCTTGCATCTGGTGGTCCGCTGATCCATACATCAAGCATCTGCCAAGTCTCTTCCTGTACTTCTCCCACTTATACCCAGGCTTCTTGCAGAAAGTACAACTAATAGCCTGCTGCCTGGGTGCCTGCTGCCTCTCTGCTGCTGATGCTACACCTGCTGAAAAGGTGTACAACTGTGCTGCTGATACTGCTGAACTGGCCTCTGTGGCTGTTGATGCTGGAAGTAAGGCCTCTTGGCCTGCCCTTGACTGCTGCTACCACCCTGGAAGTCACGATCCCTCTTCTGCTTCAACCCTAGGTCGTCTTCCGCCGCCATAGTCCCAGAAAATATCTCAGCAAATATAGCGTTCCGGTCGCTCTTAGTCAGCGACCGAACCTCTCTAATCAGACCTCGGTGAAACTTTCTCGCCTTCGTCTTCTCTGTCAAGTCATCTATGAAATGGGCCAGTCTACAAAACTCCGCAGCATACTCTGCTACCGTCTGGTTCCCCTGAACCACAGCCTCGAACTGTGCCTCGATACCTCCCAAGGCCACATCAGGAAAGAACTGCTCCTTAAACAGCTCTGTTTGCCATGAAATATAAAAGAGCAGAACAATTATCGGAGGACTGGACTTCTACTTCACGTTACAAACTCATTTGTACAAAAAAAGCCTAGGGACGAAAACCTAGGTACAGCAGTCTAAGTACAGTTGTTTATTTTAGATTCTGGGAGGTGACGATAGAGGCTCGGAAAAGCGACGGCAGCTCTGCCTTACTCCTTGGACGATCGGTATGCAGCCTTGACTCTAGAAGATTGCTCGGCATTGAAGAAATGCTCTCTTTGCTCTCTCTCTGCTCCTTCTCTCCAAGTATTCTGATGCTCTCTCTGATCTCGCAAAAGTGCTCTCTTCTGTATGTATGCCTTCTGTGTCTCTTGCAAGGGAATGGCACCCTGCTATTTATAAGAATGGGGGACCTCATTAGGGTTCACAATGATTGCCCCTTAAAGTGGTGGCGGCCTATTGATCGATCAATCTGGGCCATTAATTTTGAGTATAATGGATCTGGGCCATTTAATGTAGATTGCACCAAATCGTATCAGTAATTAATGCTAATTAGAATAAATCTCCACGATGATGATCTGCTGATGTCTGCGAATCTGAATGAATAAATTTAATTTATTCTCCTACCACGTGTCCCAGATTATTGGGATTTAACCCGATCTTTTATTACGGTAAATCTGAGAAATTGATTGGCTTGATGACGCGTGTTCTGGGAGTTACTGAGCCGCATAAGGACTGAGCCGCATAAAGTTTGGCCATGTATCAGGGCAACTTGGGGAGTGGACCCCGAATCTCTCAACCATACAATGGGTAGTGAGTCGCATGGAGATGATCCTTGTGAGCCGTATAGGGCTGCGTCTGCTTGAGCCGCATAGGACTGTCTCGATCTGGACCGTATAGGACAACTTCAGTTTGAGCCACATAGGGGGGTCTCCGCTCGAGCCGCATATGGCTGTCCACGTGTCTCGACTGCGTGGCATTTTCTGGATTGTGTCAGAGATTTTCTTTGATTTCCTAGGATTCTGTCATTATGATAGAGTCATAATTATCTCTTTATGTCAGGCTTGTCGCTTCGTCATAGTGGTCAGCCGTCCAAGTAATTAATGCAGTACAGTACGGAGGGGAGAACTGTTTGCAAGCCACGTGTCTTCTCTTCTGAGCCGCATGGAGGTCACAGAGCCGCATAGACTCGTTGAGCCGCATGGGTCTTCCGAGCCGTATGGTGTTTCCTGGCCGCATGGCTCTTTCTTTATTATTTTTCATGCTTCTACAAGACCCCCTTCAAAGTTTTTAATTTACAAAATTGAAATACTTTGAATAATAAGCATGGCCGTGTGGAAGCTCTTTCTAGCCGCATAGATGTCTTGGCCGCATAGATATCTTTGGCCGCATGGAAGCTTCAGCCGCATGAACTTTCGAGCCGCAGAATTGTTTCAGCCGCATGGATGGCCTAGCCGCAGAGACTTTTGAACCGCATGGGTTGTTTCAGCCGCATGGATGGCTTAGCAGCGGCAACTTTCGAACCGTATAGCTCCTTGCCACATAATTATTGCCACGTATGGCAATCTTTTGCATTAAAAGTGCTGTTGATTTGCTGTCAGTCTGAAAGGCCACTTTTTGGTACGGGATCCCAGGGGTTTGGCCTTTATTTTAGGCAGCTTGCCTCGGTAACCGTTGGGTCGGTCCTCGTGTACGTACGGGAACCGAAACGTTTTGCTTTTGTTTTATAAATAAAGTTGGGTTCAGTAGGAGGGGTTTCTTTGCTTCCTCTTTCGTTCCAACTGTTGCTGTCTCGTCTTTCTTTCCTTAGTTCCTTTCTCTGATCGTTGGTCATGGCCTCCAAATCCTCTAAGATCGCTTCTGCTGCTGCGAAGGGCAAGAAGGCGTCTTCCTCGTCAGCCGTCGTGCCCGAAGTGCACCCTGATGTCCGTCCTGCCCTTAATGGTAAGGGTTGTATTTGGATACTTTGAATCCTAAGAATCCATGGCTCTGTTGCATATCTATGCGCAAACCTTCACCCAAGTTCGACTATGATAGAGCCGCCTATGCTGCATGACCCTCTCATATCTGGGCCGCATAGGAAATGCCCTATGTTTGAGCCGCATGAGAAGGATTTGAGTCTCTGGATATAAACCACATGAAGTCTCCTTTGAACGGAACCGCATAAGCTTCTGACAGACTGATTCGCATAGCATTTAGCGCTGCAAAAACTCTTCCGCTTAGAACCGCATATGTTCAATTGATCCGCATAAGCTATCGAACCAATGTTATATGTAATTCCCGATTGCTTTGGACCGCATGAGGCTGTGTTGGCCGAACCTCATAATTTCCCTTAGGGCCGTGCCATCTGGAACTCAATTGAATTTGAGCCGCATAGGGCTTTATTTGATCTGAGCCGCATAGGCTCGCCGGAACTTGAGTTCAGTAACCATCTTTTAATCCTGTTTCTTTTTGTCCTTTTTTCAGTGAACCTCCCAACCAACCCAGCAGGAGAACTTCTTGTGGGTTCAACTCAGTTTGTCGTGGGCGTGCGGCTCGATGGCTTAATTCGACATATAGTGGATCAGCTTCCCACTAATGATCCTAGGGAGAGGGTGGCTGTCATTAACAACCAGCCTTTCCATTTTCTTTATTCCATGATGGATTCAGGGAAGCTGGACGGAGAATATCTGAAACCGATTTTTCTCTTTGGAGATGCCTTTTCCATAAAGAACTCTCGATTGCTGGATGTTTCCGAGAACTGGGATTTTTCTGTAGATGGAGTGGAGATCCATATCCCCGAGATAGAGCGGCATTATCCCCTCTCATGGTTTAACATGGTACCGTTGGACAGGACAATGGTGGGCTCCCTGACTCCCACCCGATCAGGAATGTTTGTGGGCAACATCCACAACAACAGGCGCACGGGTTCAGCATGTGGGGGCAAGGATTCAGTTAGTCGAAATGTGATGGGGCTGCTCCCTGGCACTTTTGTAAGCATGACTGGTCCTAACTTTACTTTCACTCGAGCTGATACATTTCTGAATCAGCTCGCTCGCAAGGGGTCTTATCCTGTGGGCAGGTTGTCACTGCTGAATTGGATAAATCCCATTCCCACATGGGCTAATCTTACCCCATGGATCTTGAGGAATTATGGGGAATCCCTTCGGGAAATTGACCTCTACTACGCCGTCCGGGGCACCTGTTACGGGTTGCCCATTAACAAGCCTTTGTTCATGGCTCTTTTGGAGCTGTATAACCGGCGTACGGGGACTTTCTTCGCCCCCGGGGGAGAGCTGGGGCTTGCTCTCCATGAGATGCATGCTGTTTCTAAGCTGCCGTGGGGAAGCGAGGCCTTTGAAGTATATATCCCGACGAACGAGGAATTCGATGACCTGGATCGACGATTTCCTGGTTTCGTTGCCGTGTACCGAGAACGGTTGTGCCATCATAGCATCTGCCACCAGATGGCTATCAAGAAAAAAATAGCTCAGAAGGGAACGCCCCTCACACCACGGCCTGGGTTGTGTATCTTTTCAAGTTACGTCCCTCCGGGCGAGTTTCGTCTCGAGGTCCTCAAACCCCGGAGGAGGTAAAGGAAATGATGTTGAAGGCCAAACGGTCAAGGTCTACCCGTGACAGGTTTGGGAGCCGTACTGATTCCCTCAGTTACTTCCACTACGGTACCCGAGATATGTCCGATAAAGCGATCTTAGCCGGGTTCTTAATGGTGTAGCTACGTAATTGCGTAATCTCGGGCGGCGCAGGTTCTATGGAAAGGATCAGCCGTCATTTCATTCTCCCTGCTGTGAAATTGGTCTTCAAGGTAAGACTGGCCCTTCTTTCGGCTATGGTGTGTAGCATACACCACGGCCTCCGCACCTTTTCATCCAAAGTCATTATTCGTGAGACGACGCTGGACTTTGAACGGATAGAACTACTATACCACTACCTCATGGGGTGGTTATTAATGCACTATCGGTCGTTGATGAGGCCAGGAACCGAAGAAGATGTTACTACTGACGATGCCTTCATTTTTCGATACCGTCATCAGCCTTAGGAATACGATACCATGCCAGCCTGCCGAGGGCGTTGGCGAGAGTTGACGGGCCCGAGTTCTTTGTCTCTCTTCCTCAATTTACCCCCAGAGAAGTGAGGGGAGTACATGTCGACAGCGTTGATCCTCCCCAACTTTTATCTGAGAAGATGCTTCTTTGGCTGAGCAACATCCGCCCGGCGCACCTGGTGTATCGTTACCGAAATAACGTATACCTGGAGCCTTATCTGCCCAGTAGATTTTCCCGTCAATTCGGGTATAGTCAATTGTTCCTGGATTGTCCTAGCGCTTGCTTGAGCTTTGAGGGCAGTGTACTCGATGGCATCCGGGTTTGGCATTATTACAATGCGGTCCATACCCGGGCCAGCTTCTCGGTCCCCGATGCCAAGACGGCAGGGGATATTTTGTATATAGCGGCCCTTTATCATGTCGCAGCGAGCAAGCCTCCTGTCGATTTTGATATAAATACTAGCTTCATTGCTGGCACTGGTTTGGCTGAGAAGCCAGAGGGATCCAAGAAGAGGAAGAGGGGGGCGAACAGGGTTCCTGCGCCGGACTCAGAGTCCACTATGGCTGATGAGGAGGATGATGAACAAGACGTCGATGACTCATCGCATTCTTTGGACGAGGAAGTTGGGAATCAGTCCCCTATTATGCCAGGTGAAAGGGCGGCGGTCAGCCGTCTACTTGGTCTGACGAGGTGGTGGAGGATCAACTATCTGCAGTGCCTGGCCCTTCGCGTAAACGAAGCAGGCGCATGATTACCGCTGATGACCGAACCTACTCCACAAAGCACGCTACGGTAAGACGTCGCAGGCTATTTATCGATGATGTTGACGTTGTTCCTAAGGTGATTTTAGTTTCAAATATCTCTTTTCTTCTTCTTCTTCTATGTTATGGCCTAATCGTTTGTTCCTTTTGCTCTTTATAGGCGTCAGATTAGCTCGCTTCTCAGGACCCGATTGCCGAGGCTGATCCAGTCCTGTCTTATTTGGTCAGTGATGTGCGCACTGCTATCATTGCTGCTGGGGTTCTTCCGGTTGTGGTCGAGGATTCCTACCTTACTGGGACATCAACTCAGGGGGATGGAGGTTTTACCGTGCCCGTCCCTAAGATATCTGAACCCCAACAGGATGACACTGTCCTGGCCGACTCCCTTTCAGGGAGGGCCGTGACAGAGAAACCAGTTGAATTCGGATCAGAAGCTATGGGTGGAGAAACTATGCCGGCTGTGAACGAGCCGCCGCCTCCATGCTCTTCCCCTGGTAATACAAGTCAAACCATAACTCGTGAATAAGCCTACGTACTCCGTCATCCTATCCTTCAGATTACGTCGATTAATGGTTGCTTTGGATGTTCAGGTCCCAACCCTTTATTGCCAGTGATGGGCATTGCTGGGGCGGACCCTACCGGAGAGGGTCTGGCGGAACCTCCCTGTATCGAGGGGCCTCCATCTGGGTCGAGTTCGGGGGCCCAAGTAGCAGTACAGCTGGGACAAGGGACGATGCTCCCTGCGCCCTCTTCTGCGAATGTAGTTTCGGGGGTTAACCTTTCCTCCCTGCCGAGCATCCATGGTCTTCGGGCGGTGGAAGAGGAGCTAACCGCCATTCAAGCATCTTTTCGTACGGAATTTGCTTCCTTGGTGGCGGGGGCGATAACTTCTGAGGCTACTCCTTCGGTACTGTCTGCCACCCTCCCTCTGACGCCATCCTCTACAGAGGTTTTGGATGAAGTGTTTCGGGATATGGTCGACAGTTTCCACCGCCACCTGAAGAGGGGGATCGAGGCAGCTGTGGAAAGGGGGACTCCTTTTACTCTGGCCCGTCGATGTGTCGGTGGCCAGATTAATATCCTTAGGACACTCCCTGGTGGAGGGGAACTGGCCACGCTTCTGGAGCCTAAGTTGTTAGAAGCTGATCGTCTCGTAGCCCAGTTTCGCATGCTGCAACAGGCTGATTTACCCGCGGTCATAAATCAAGAGCGCAACTTCCTCATTACCGCAGTGGAGAAGGTGATGGCTGCCCGAGAATCGCTCAAGCCGGCTATATTGAAGGACCGTCGGGATTTGACTCGGTTGTATGATCAGTGGAGGCGTCGGATTGAAGATTGTGCGGCCCGGGAAGTGGCTGCCTCCCGTGGGGTAACCGACACCCGGGAATAAATCCTTGAGCTCCAAAGAAAGCTGGCCTTCTTGGAGTCCGAGTTGGAAGCTGCTTGTACTGAGAAAGGGATTGCCATCCAAGAGGCTGACAAGTTTAGCAGGGCTTCTGCCAATCTAGAACTTGCCCTGAAGAAAATAGAGAACGACTGACAGACGTATATGTATTTGAATGATGCGGAGCAATTGTCCCAAGCGGCCGAGCGCCGAGCTAAACAGAGGCTTGAGCGGGGGACCGCCTTGGTGAGAAGCCGGCTCCTGGAGTTGTGTAATGTTGAGCTATAGTCGGCATTTTCTTCTTATTTTGTTTCTGTTTTCTTTTTGAAAGGGACGTGGTCCCAAAAGATGCAATGCTTTTTTCTTCTTTCAAATAAAGAGTACCTTCCATTCTACCCTTCATTTGCATTGCTTGTTGTGCATGTGATCTTGTGGTGATGTTCTTCCCGCATAGGGGACTTATTTGTGGACCTGTTACCTATGGCATACCTTGGTTTTAGGTACAGGTAACAAGTTTGACTGTGGGTACTTAGAATAGTCTCACGGCAAGGTTGTCGTGGACGTTCCCAGTATCAGGATATAGAATGCCATGGAGCAGCTGGGCTCTCGGGGCATGATGAGGAATAGCGGGCCTATACTAAGAGACTTAGCAGAGGACATTTGTGGGCCTATTATCCTTGGCGTACCACTATTTAGGATACGGATAATAGGGTGAAGGGGGGCCAACATACTTATTCAGTGGTTATAAGGACGTGGCAAGTATGAGGGTTTTGTCGTGGAGTCTTCCTACTCAGAGGTAATAAGGACAAGGTAGGAGTGGACCCAACGGATAATATTTGTAGTCAACAGGGGACATTTGTGGTCAACAAAGGACATTTGTGGTCAACAGAGGACATTTGTGGACCTATTATCCTTGTCGTACTCCGGTTGTGGGTACAGATAATAGGTTGAAAGGGAATCGACATACTTACTCAGAGGTAATGAGGACTTGGCAAGTATGAAGGTTTCTTCTATGGAGCCTTCCCACTCAGAGGTAATGAGGACATGGCAGGAGTAGGCTCAATGAAGAGGGGGTACATAGAACGACTCAGAGGTGATGAGGACATGGAAGTTCTATTGTCACCCTTATTTCCCGTATTTCCCGTATTTCGTATTTATACTCGTATCTGGATTTTGGCATGTATTTTTATTTTTCTCAACTTGTGGAATTTTGGTATTTCTCGTATTTCGAATTTTGACATGGCTCGGTTTTAATTGGTTTGGTTTGGTTTATTTGGTATTCGAACACCTTAGCCTATACTCCACCCTCAACACACCACATCCCACCCTCTTTAAAACTCCACCAACTTTTTCTCTCTCCTCATAAACCTTCATTAATTTCTTCTTCTCCTTCCTCTACACAACTCTCTTCTCCTTCCTCTCCACAACACCACTCCTTAGGCAAGTGCACCTTGCCACCACATGAGAACCATCTTTTATTTGTCCATTTGCTAGATTAGGACATGATGATCAACTTTAGAACTTAGCATTTTGTGATTTGGAGTCTCCATTGTTCTAGATCTAAGTTTTCCTTATTTTTGGTTTTTGTATGGTTTTGATCTACTTAAGTTGGATTTTTATGGGTTTTGATGTTTCCATGTGCAAGAGGGTTCAATTCCACCCTGGTTGGAACTTTGGAAATCTGGATTTGGAGTTCGGATGGCCAAGTTGTGATGCCTTGAAGTTTTGGAGCCATTGGAGCTTCTTCTCAGCCATGGAGAAGAAGACCCAGACCCTGCGTGCGTGTTTTTACGCGTACGCAGCTCTCTGCTTGCGTGCTTTTGCACGTATGTAGCTCTCTGGCGTGCGTGACTTTTCGCGTACGCTGCTCTCATGCGTGCGTGACTTTTCGCGTACGCTGCTCTCATGCGTGCGTGACTTTTCGCGTACGCTACTCTCCTGCGTGCGTGTCTTTTCGCGTACGCAGCTCCCCTGCGTGTACGCATCTCTCTTGCGTGCGTGACTTTTCCTCTCCTGCGTGCGTGACTTTTCACGTATGCAGCTCCCCTGCGTGCGTGACTTTTCTCGTACGTAGCTCTCCTGCGTGCGTGACTTTTCACATACGCAGCTCTCCTGCGTGCGTGACTTTTCACGTATGCAGCTCTCCTGTGTGCGTAACTTTTCACGTATGCAGCTCTCCTGCGTGCGTGTCTTGTGCGTACGCTGCACCCTGAACCCCTTGCTTAACCCATTGGCTCTTGGAGTTTTGGTCTTATTTCTTTAAGTTTGGCTCTTCTATAGCCCTGTATATTGATATTTTATTAGATATTTTATGCCCATTGTATATCCTTACGCCTTTTGTCATGAACTTGATTTTACTTAATATGTTTGGAATGACTATTGTACATGGCATGGTATGACAAGGAACTAGCATAACACGTCAGTGACCCGTAGTGGTGCACTCCTGACATGACCAACCTGACATGATAGTGGCTCGTCGTGGCGCACTCCTGACAAGTACCCTGACATGATTTATCTTGATAACTTAATGCTGTTGCGACGCCTAATTTAACTTGACCTGCCTTGACACCGTGGTAGTTCTTTCTTGCTTGCTTGTTAAATCCACTTGTCCTGTCTTGTATCATGTCTAGGATGGGACTCCTGAGTACCACGGTCAGGAGTACCTACTAAAATGGATTAAGGTTAATAACTAGAATAACACAGTAGTCATGAAGAGATGACACAGCTACAGGCAATCCCGTTACCTGGGCACTCTTGGGATCTGTAGCCTGCCGTCGAGTAGGGCACATTTCCAGCACACCATCGCGTGTTGCACCTTCTAAGTCACCTAAGGGTACATGCGTTCCTGGACGATGTACCCACCTGAATTTAATCTCTAATTTTTGACCTGGGTAACCTGGATGGTCTGCAGGGTTTGTGATTGTGGAACAATCTCACTGCATTTTGTTAGTAATTAGGTCTGTGATAACCCTAGTTAGTTAAAGTAGTAAGCCGTAGTATCTGCTTGGCCGTGATTGATTGAATGAGGTATAACCAGTTTAGCCATGTCTTGATCCAGTACAAGATTGTCTCCTGTCTTGATTTCCTGCATTATTTTCTTGTCGATAAATGGTGGAAAGCCAAGTTCTGTTCAGATGAAGGGTTACAACCCCGGTCCTTGTTTGGTTTACGGGTTGTAACCTGGCTATCGGAATAGTCCCATGGTTATCTCGTCGTATATCATCCTGATATGTTTTTCGTAATTCTAGTTTTAATATTAGATTTTCTTGTGCTTATGCTGGCTTTTGTTCTTATTTCGTGGCCCCCTTGTGGTACTTGCTCTTTCTGGGGTTGACCCAGCTGGTTTTGTGTGGCCAGATTTCGGAGCAGCTTCCGAGGATCTACCAAGCTTCCAGCCCAATGGTGGCGACTAGAAGGAACCCGGGCTACAAGTGGGTTTTCTATTTTGTTTCGCTCACTCTATTGTAAAAATTATTCTTTTGAGGCGTTTAGTCGACGAGCACCTGTTAGCTCGATGCACTTTACTTACTGTCTGCCTATGGGCTGTAAACATGATTAACAAATCCTAGGGTTGACCATGTACGACTAAACTCTTGCTAGTCCTAACATTTTGTAATGACTAGCTTCATGATCAGCTGAATATGTGATATTTGGGACGCCTTATTATTGTATATTTAATGATCATACATCTTGCGACCTTACTTACTTGCTTATGATTGAGACATTAGGCTTGTTCATGACCATAAGAGACTGTTGGCTTGTAGTAAACCCTCATATTTCTAGACAGCCGTGACCGTATATCGAGGTAGTTTCTATTTCAATATACGTAGCTGGCTGTGTCTGCCCCCGCTCTCCAGTATTCTGGTTCTGGGGCGTGACACGGTTTAAGTGGTGGCCCATACAGGTCTTGTCAATCAAGAAATGTGAGGGTTTACCGAATATATGTCTCAATCAGTATTAGCCCTTGATCTCCGCCCGTATTTTCAAATCTCTGAAATTCTTGCCCTAATTACATGCTTGTATCGTTGATCTGTCCTGGTCCTTCCTTATTGTTTCCCTGTGTCGTCTTCCTCAGCGGCACTGTACCTGACCCTGCCGATCAGCAAGGAGGAGCATCTCCCGTGGATCAGCAGCAACCTGGAGATCAAGCCCAGCATTCCGGAGTCGCCTCCAGAGTGATACCTAATGGAGGAGAGTCACCAGTTTGGCCCGTCCAGCCCGCAGAGCCAGATGATGGTACCTTAGTAGGCGTTATCAAAACCTTGATAGCTTCCCAGGATCGTCGAAGCGACACCCGGCACCAGACAGTTCAAGATACTTTGACCCGAGGCGGACATCCAGGAAACCAGGCGGCCAACAGCTTCAAGCGATTGAACCCTCCTTTCTTCGACGGTAGTGAGGATGCGATTGCCGCGGATGCATGGCTTCAGGATACCGAGGTGATTCTGGAAGCAGCTAGGACACCCGAGAATGAGAAGGTGGCGGTTGTACACCTGCAGTTGTTGGACTTGGCTCGCAGTTGGTAGGCGGCGCAAGCCATGGGATTAGTGGCATCCATTGCTTGGGCAGTGTTTAGAGAGAGATTCCAGACTAAGTATTTCGATGCTGTGGCTCGGTACGACCTGCAGACCAGATTTACCAACTTGAAGCAAGGAGGCAGAACAGTCGACAGTTATGCATCGGACTTTTCTAGGCTCAGTAGGTTTGCTCCCACTTTGGTGGCGACCGAGTTTGATAGGGCCCAGCGATTCCAGCAAGGACTGCATTTGGAGATCTTGTTGGCGGTTGAGCAGTTCGAGCACCAGACGTTCGATGCAGTCTTGAGAGCAGTTAGGAGGCATGAGTACACCTCCCAGAGGATCGTGGATAGGACCGGAGGTAGGAAGCGGTCCCACAGTCAGATGCACCAATCATCAGCTCCAGCCCCGGCAGTTAGGGGGTTGACCATTGGAACTCCGAGGCGGGCGGCCTCGGTAACGTCGGTTCAGCATTCGACCCCGACGTACCCGCAGCAGCAAAAGCAGAAGCAAACTTCTGCGATGGGATGTTCTCATTGCGGGAAGCCAGGGCATGTGGTGGCAGACTGTCGCAGGGCGCAGGGATTGTGCCTGGCTTGTGGAGCAGCAGATCATAGGATAGGGGCTTGCCCGAATAGGGGTGGTTCATCAGCATCCAACCCTTCTAGCTCTTCGGTAAGAGGACCGGCCCCAACACCAGTTCAGCAGCAGCAGTATCAGTCTTCGAGGCCCTTGTCGCCTCAGTCTCAGGCATTCCAGCAACAGCACCCCCAGCAGTATGCATAAGCCCAAGCTCAGACCCAGAATAGGCAGAGAGGTTTCCAGCAGAGGGGACCAGCAGCCAGAGGACAAGGTCAGGCCATGATGATGGCTATGGAAGAAGAAGTTGCACCAGGTGAGGTTGTGGCAGGTACTATTCTCGTCAACTCCTCTCCAGCGTCAGTATTATTTGATTCTGGTGCATCGTATTCATTTATGTCTGCACGATTCGCGACACGGATAGGATTGGAGCCCGAGTCATTATCAGTGAGGCTCAATATACTTACTGGTAATGGCCTTGTGGGAGTAGATCGAGTATTTTCCTCGTGTCGGATCGTAGTTAGCGGTAGGGAGTTCCCCGCTAGATTCATAGAGTTTCCTATGGCAGACTATGATGTAGTTCTAGGCATGGATTGGTTGAGGAACCAGTATGCTAGGATAGACTGCCATATTGGCAGAGTTGTCTTTAGTATCCCCGGCGAGCCAGAGTTTTCATTTTCCAGAGGCGCAGTGGAGCCATCTTTCCCAGCATTGCGGATGGCAGTAGCAGCAGTGCAGTTACCCCGGATAGTTGAAGAGTTTTCAGATGTCTTTCCAGAGGAGCTTCCACGGATGCCGCCGGAACGGGAGATTGAGTTTACTATAGACTTGATTCCCGGGACAGCACCAGTATCAGAGCGAGTCTACAGGATGGCGCCTTCGGAGTTGGAAATTTTATACAAGATGATTGAAGAACTCAGGACCAAGGGATTCATCCGTGCAAGTGGATCGCCTTGGGGAGCCCCGATGCTTCTTGTGAAAAAGAAGGATGGTACGTCCAGGCTATGTATTGATTATCGTACCTTGAATTCGGTGACAATCAAGAACAGATACCCTCTTCCGAGGATAGATGACTTGTTTGATCAGCTCAGAGGGGCTTCAGTGTTCTCGAAGATCGACTTGCGGTCGAGATACCACCAGATCAAAGTCAGAGAGCAGGACATCCCAAAGACAGCATTCAGATCGAGGTATGGACATTGGGAGTTCTTTGTTATGCCCTTTGGAGCGACCAATGCGCCGGCTGTATTCATGGACCTCATGAATCGTATTTTCATGCCTTACTTGGATCAATTTATGATCGTGTTCCTAGATGACATCCTGGCCTACAGCAAGAGTGAAGCAGAGCATGAGCAGCATCTCAGAGTCGTCCTCCAGACGCTTAGGGAGCATCAGTTGTACGCCAAGTTTAGTAAGTGCGAGTTCTGGCTTGATCGCATATCATACTTGGGTCACATCATTACCCGAGGAGTGGAAGTGGATCCCCAGAAGATTGTGGCTATCGAGTCATGGCCGGTACCCAGCTCAGTGGCAGAGGTTCGCAGCTTCCTTGTATTGGCCAGCTACTACCGGCGGTTCGTTTCAGATTTCGCAAGGATTTCAGCGCCGATGACCCAGTTGACCCGCAAGGATGTGCCATTTGTTTGGACAGCAGAGTGTCAGGAATCATTTGAGAAGTTGAAGCGAGGTTTGATAACGGCTCCCATTCTCACCCTTCCAGATGGGACCGAAGGATTCACAGTTTATTGCGACGCTTCAGGCAGAGGATTGGGGTGTGTCTTGATGCAGCATGGAAAGGTAATATCTTATGCGTCACGTCAACTACGTGATCATGAGAAGAATTACCCGACCCACGACTTAGAATTGGCGGCGGTAGTGTTTGCTTTGAAGTTGTGGAGACACTACTTGTACGGAGATAGAGTGGAGATCTTTACTTATCATAAGGGCCTGAAGTATGTTTTCACCCAGAAGAACCTTAATATGCGGCAGAGAAGATGGCTCGAGCTACTAGTGGACTATGATGTGGATTTGCAGTATCATCCCGGGAAGGCCAACGTTGTAGCAGATGCATTGAACAGGAGAGCCGGAGTTTATTTCCTGACGACGCAACCAGAATTATTGGCAGATCTTCAGAAGATGGGAATTGAAGTGGTTCTTCCAACCAGTGTGGCATTGATGGCCAGCCTACAGGTTCAGTCCAGCATAGTTGAGAGAATCCGGGTGGCGCAGTCAACAGATTCCAAGATCCAGCGACTCAGAGCAGAGTGTGAAGAAGGAAGAAGGCCAGAGCTATGTGTCCATGAAGACGGTACTCTTCGGTACGGCACTCGTCTTTGTGTACCCAGTGGAGATATTAGACAGGAAGTCATGGCAGAAGCCCACAGTTCATAATATTCTATTCATCCGGGTGGTACGAAGATGTACCGTGATATTCGTCAGCATTTCTGGTGGAATGGCATGAAGAGGGAGATAGCCCGGTTTGTCTCTCGGTGTTTAGTTTGCCAACAGGTTAAAGCTGAACATCAGAGGCCCGCTGGACTTTTTCAACCCTTACCGATCCCAAAATGGAAATGGGAGCATATAACCATAGATTTCGTGACCGAATTGCCCAGATCTCCGGCCGACAGAGATTCTATTTGGGTAATTGTGGACAGGCTCACCAAGGTGGCACACTTTCTCCCATTCAGAGTTGGGCAGTCGACGGCGCAGTTAGCAGAGATGTATCTCAGGCAGATCGTCAGGCCTCACGGTGTGCCAGTCAGCATCACCTCGGACAGGGATTCAAGATTCATATCACATATTTGGCGCAGCTTGCAGAAGAGTTTGGGGACTCGTCTTCAATTCAGCTCAGCCTATCACCCGCAGACGGATGGTCAATCAGAGCGCACAATCCAGACTCTTGAAGATATGTTGAGATCCTGTACCCTTGACTTCGGTGGTTCATGGGAGAATCATCTGCACCTGGTAGAATTCTCGTACAACAATAGTTATCAGGCCAGTATCCAGATGGCACCCTTCGAGGCTCTTTATGGCAGGTAGTGCAGATCCCCGCTAGCATAGGACGATGTCGGGGAGAGGCAGATGCTCGAACCCGAATTGATTTCCCAGACGATTGAAGTGGTCAGGAAGGTCAGAGATCACCTCCGAGTTGCCCAGGACCGCCAGCGCCATTGGGCCGATGCTCATCGGCGTCCCTTAGAATTTGCTGTCGGCGACCATGTATTCCTTAGGATCTTGCCTAACCGCGGCATCATTCGCTTCGGCGTACGGGGAAAGCTTAGTCCTAGGTATATAGGGCCGTTCGATATTCTAGAGCGAGTAGGAGATGTATCCTATCGTCTCGCCCTTCCGCCGTCGCTAAGTGAGGTGCATGATGTATTCCATGTGTCCCAATTATGACGGTATATTCCGGACCCGAGCCACATCCTAGACCATTCGGAATTGGTTGTTGGTACCAACCTTTCGTATGAGGAGAGGCCTGTGTCTATATTGGACCGGAGGGAGAAGACACTCAAGAACAAGACTATTAAATTAGTCCGTGTTGCTTGGGGTCATCACTCTCTAGGTGAGTCAACGTGGGAGCGTGAGGACGACATCCGATCGCGATATCCCTACCTGTTTGACTCGTGAGGTATAATGTCTTTCTTATGCCTTACATTTTTCCCTTTCTTGTATGCATTGTATGATTGTATGATTGAACTACTTAGTGTAACTTGCCTGTGCTTAGTGTAGCTTGTCGTGACAATCTCTAGCTCCTTGATTAAATTCCGAGGACGGAATTCTTTTAAGGTGGGTAGAGTTGTCACCCTCATTTCCCATATTTCCCGTATTTCCCGTATTTCGTATTTATACTCGTATCTGGATTTTGGCATGTATTTTTATTTTTCTCAACTTGTGGAATTTTGATATTTCTCGTATTTCGGATTTTGATATGGCTCGGTTTTAATTGGTTTGGTTTGGTTTATTTGGTATTGGAACACCTTAGCCTATACTCCACCCTCAACACACCACATCCCACCCTCTTTAAAACTCCACCAACTTTCTCTCTCTCCTTATAAACCCCCATTAATTTCTTCTTCTCTTTCCTCTACACAACTCTCTTCTCCTTCCTCTCCACAACACCACTCCTTAGACAAGTGCACCTTGCCACCACATGAGAACCATCTTTTATTTGTCCATTTGCTAGATTAGGACATGGTGATCAACTTTAGAACTTAGCATTTTGTGATTTGGAGTCTCCATTGTTCTAGATCTAAGTTTTCCCTATTTTCGGTTTTTGCATGGTTTTGATCTACTTAAGTTGGATTTTTATGGGTTTTGATGTTTCCATGTGCAAGAGGGTTCAATTCCACCCTGGTTGGAACATTGGAAATCTGGATTTGGAGTTCAGATGGCCAAGTTGTGATGCCTTAAAGTTTTGGAGCCATTGGAGCTTCTTCTCAGCCATGGAGAAGAAGACCCAGACCCTGCGTGCGTGTTTTTACGCGTACGCAGCTCTCTGCTTTCGTGCTTTTGTACGTATGTAGCTCTCTGGCGTGCGTGACTTTTCGCGTACGCTGCTCTCATGCGTGCGTGACTTTACTCGTACGCTGCTCTCATGCGTGCGTGACTTTTCGCGTACGCTGCTCTCCTGCGTGCGTGTCTTTTCGCGTACGCAGCTCCCCTATATGCGTGTCTTTTCGCGTACGCAGCTCTCTTGCGTGCGTGACTTTTTCTCTCCTGCGTGCGTGACTTTTCACGTACGCAGCTCTCCTGCGTGCGTGACTTTTTACGTACGCAGCTCTCCTGCGTGCGTGACTTTTTACGTATGCAGCTCTCCTGCGTGCGTGACTTTTCACGTATGCAGCTCTCCTGCGTACGTGTCTTGTGCGTACGCTGCACCCTGAACCCCTTGCTTAACCCATTGGCTCTTGGAGTTTTGGTCTTATTTCTTTAAGCTTGGCTCTTCTATAGCCCTGTATATTGATATTTTATTAGATATTTTATAGCTATTGTATATCCTTACGCCTTTTGTCATGAACTTGATTTTACTTAATATATTTTGAATGACTATTGTACATGGCATGGTATGACAAGGAACTAGCATAACACGTCAGTGACCCGTAGTGGTGCACTCCTGACATGACCAACCTGACATGATAGTGGCCCGTCGTGGCGCACTCCTGACAAGTACCCTGACATGATTTATCTTGATAACTTAATGCTGTTGCGACGCCTAATTTAACTTGACCTGCCTTGATACCGTGGTAGTTCTTTCTTGCTTGCTTGTTAAATCCACTTGTCCTGTCTTGCATCATGTCTAGGATGGGACTCCTGAGTACTACGGTCAGGAGTACCTACTAAAATGGATTAAGGTTAATAACTAGAATAACACAGTAGTCATGAAGAGATGACACAGCTACAGGCAATCCCGTTACCTGGACGCTCTTAGAATCTGTAGCCTGCCGTCGAGTAGGGCACATTTCCAGCACACCGTCGCGTATTGCACCTTCTAAGTCACCTAAGGGTACATGCGTTCCTGGACGATGTACCCACCTGAATTCAACCCCTAATTTTTGACCTGGGTAACCTGGATGGTCTGCAGGGCTTGTGGCTATGGAACAATCTCACTGCATTTTGTTAGTAATTAGGTATGTGATAACCCTAGTTAGTTAAAGTAGTAAGCCGTAGTATCTGCTTGGCCGTGATTGATTGAATGAGGTATAACCAGTTTAGCCATGTCTTGATCCAGTACAAGATTGCCTCTTGTTTTGATTTCCTGCATTATTATCTTGTCGATAAATGGTGGGAAGCCAAGTTCTGTTCAGATGAAGGGTTACAACCCCGGTCCTTGTTTGGTTTACGGGTTGTAACCTGGCTATCGGAATAGTCCCATGGTTATCTCGTCGTATATCATTCTGATATGTTTTTCGTAATTCTAGTTTTAATATTAGATTTTCTTGTGCTTATGCTGGCTTTTGTTCTTATTTCGTGGCCCCCTTGTGGCACTTGCTCTTTCTGGGGTTGACCCAGCTGGTTTTGTGTGGCCAGATTTCGGAGCAGCTCCCGAGGATCTACCAAGCTTCCAGCCCAATGGTGGCGACTAGAAGGAACCCGGGCTACGAGTGGATTTTCTATTTTGTTTCGCTCACTCTATTGTAAAAATTATTCTTTTGAGGCGTTTAGCCGACGAGCACCTGTTAGCTCGATGCACTTTACTTACTGTCTGCCTACGGACTGTAAACATGATTAACAAATCCTAGGGTTGATCATGTACGACTAAACTCTTGCTAGTCCTAACATTTTGTAATGACTGGCTTCATGATCAGCTGAATATGTGATATTTGGGACGCCTTATTATTGTATATTTAATGATCATACATCTTGCGACCTTACTTACTTGCTTATGATTGAGACATTAGGCTTGTTCATAACCATAAGAGACTGTTGGCTTGTAGTAAACCCTCATATTTTTAGACAGCCGTGACCGTATATCGAGGTGGTTTCCATTTCAATATACGTAGCTGGCTGTGTCTGCCCCCGCTCTCCAGTATTCTGGTTCTGGGCGTGACATCTATGTAGGGGGTGATTTGTTTTTGGCGAAAGTGAAATGACTCAGAGGTAATGAGGACATGGCCGTTTTGGAAATTTGTGGATCGATTACCCTTTTTGTGTACTGGGAGTGCGGGTATTAGATCATGAGGAAGGATCTCTTCCAGGAAGAAAGTTCAGAGGTATGATCATACATGACTTGCCATCTGAAAGAGTGACCGAGATGTGAGTTCAGAGGCACCAGCGGGTACATGACTCGATATTGTGAAAGTGTGAGTTCAGTGGCACCAGCGGGTACATGACTCGATAATCTGGGATGTTATGGATGTGAGTTCAGCGGCACCAGCGGGTATATGACTCGAAAATCTAGAAAACTATGAGGGTGAGTTTAGCGGTACCAGCGGGTACGTGACTCGATAATCTGGAAATTTGGAGGTATGAGTTCAGCGGCACCGGCGGGTACATGACTCGATAATCTGGAAATTTGGAGGTGTGAGTTCAGCGGCACCGGCGGGTACATGACTCGATAATCTGGAAATTTGGAGGTGTGAGTTCAGCGGCACCGGCGGGTACATGACTCGATGATCTGGAATATGTCGTTTAGACATAATATTTCTTCAGGAACTTGCCGTTGACGGGCAACATGAGCAAGTCTTCGTTTTGCTTGGCGAGGCGGTAAGTACCGTTGGAGAATACGGCCTCGATGATAAATGGACCTTCCCATTTTGGCTGGAACTTGCCGGCGGTCTTGTGAGTCATAACCATCGGCCTCCGGACTGCCAGAACAAGATCGCCCACTTGGAATGTTCTAATTTTAACCTTTTTGTTGAAGGCTCCAGAGATAAGTACGTGGTATAGCTCGATCCTTTGCTGAGCCAGGAGGCGCTTTTTATCTAAGGCCTCCAACTCTTGTAGTCGGCGCTGGTAGTTATCATCCGTCGTCAATTGATAAGTGAGGGCGACGCGGAGTGAGGGTATTTGAGTTTCTAATGGGAGAACTGTCTCACTCCCGTATACTAGGAAGAATGGTGTGTTTCCGGTAGCTGTTCGGACTGTAGTATGGTACGCCCATAAATATTCACCGAGCTTCTCGTTCCAGTCGCGTTTGTTGGAAGAGACAAACTTCTTGAGAAGTTTGATGATTGTTTTGTTGAATGCCTCTGCCAACCCGTTCGCGGTCGGGTTGTACGGTGTCGAAGCAATATTCTGGATGTGATGTTTGTCGCAGAACCGATAAAAAGCGTGGCTTACGAACTGTGGACCATTATCGTGGATGATCCTCCGAGGCAGTCCAAAGCGATAGATGACGTGATGCTTGAGGAAGCTGATCACGTTCGAAGTCTTTACTTCTGCAAGCGGGACAGCTTCTGCCCATTTAGAGAAATAATCTGTGATAGAAAGTATGAAGCGATGTCCACGGGAGGAAGGTGGAATAATTGGACCGATGATGTCTATTCCCCATGCTTCGAACGGCCAGGATGCCACTGTCAGATGTAGAAATTTGGATGGTTGGTGGATGAAGTCCGCGTGGACTTGGCAGGCTTTGCACTTTCTAGCATAGTCTATTGCATCTGCTACCATCGTGGGCCAGTAGTAGCCCATTCGGCGGAGACGGTCTTGCAATTTGGGGCCAGGCTGATGGGCCCCGCAAACACCGTCATGTGCTTCACGTACGACTTCTTTGGCTTCTGCGTTCGACAGGCACCGAAGCAATACTCCATCATAGGATCGACGATACAGCATTTTCGTTTCTGTATCGTAGAAGAATCTGAGAGAACGCCGTTTGATGGAAGTGGCTTCGTTTGGGTTCTCGGGCAGGATGTCGTAGACGACGAAGTCAATGAATGGTTGTCTCCAATCTGGGACATCATCGATCGTCTGGGCGGAATAACTCGCCACGAATTGAACGTTGTTCTTGGGGCAGACCAGTTCGTGGCCTATCACGTCCACCGATTGATGAGTATGATTTGGCACTGCTAGGGAAGCGGCCAGGCCTGCTAAGGCATTGGCTTCGATATTTCGGAGTCTGGGAACGTGCTCAATAAAGAACCCCTCGAACGACGAGATGATGTCGATCGCTATTTGGTGATAGGGGATCATGTCTTCGTGGCGAACTTCGTATGAGCCCCGGATCTGATTGACAATTAACTGGGAATCGCCGTATGCTTTGAGGTATTCTACCCCCAGCTCTCTTGCAAGTTGGAGGCCGATGACCAAAGCATTGTACTCGGCCACATTGTTAGAGCAGGGTTCCGTGAGGAAGTAAGCGCGGTTAATCGCCAATTCGGAAGGGGAGACTAAGACCACTCCAACCCCGACGACGATGTTGCCCTTGGGTCCAGTTCTCGAAGCACCGTCGAAAAACATTCGCCATATATCATCGTGAGAGGTTGCATGCGAGTCGACGACCTCATCTGGGATTTCTTCATATATTCTGGACGACTCTGAGCCTGGGTGGGCTGCCAAGAAGTCTGCCAGGGCTTGGCCTTTGACCGTCTTTTATGGGACGAAGATCATATGATAAGGGGACAACAATATTGCCCATGTAGCGAAGCGAGAGCTGAGTGCCCTTGGTTTAGTCATGAGGACCCTGAGAGGGTTGACTCGTGAGATCACATGTATCGTTTGTCCGGTGACATAGTGCCGCGTCTTCTGAATGGCGAATACTAGGGCAAGACATTCCTTCTCCACAGCGGTGTATCGGTGCTCTGGCCCAATCATCATTCGGCTGAGGTAATATATGGCTTGTTCATGGCCTGCATCGTTGTTTTGCGCCAACAGAGCTCCAAGAGAATGTTCTATTGCTCGTACGTAGAGCAGGAATGGTTTTCCAACAACCGGGGCTACCAGGACTAGAGGGTTCGACATATATTCTTTGATGCTGTCGAAGGCCCGCTGACATTCTTCGTCCCACACAAACGAGACACGTTTCTTCATGAGGTGGGTGAATCGTCGGCATCGCCCGGAAAGGTTAGAAATGAACATCCTAATGTAAGCTAGCCTCCCTTGAAGGCCTCTGAGTTCGCGGAGATTTCTCGGGGGACCCATCTCCATGATTGCCTTTGTCTTCTCAGGGTCTACATGGATACCCTGGGCGGTGATGATGAAACCCAAGAACTTCTCGCTGGATACGCCCAGGAAGGACTTCGTAGGGTTCATCTTCAAATTGTGCGCTCGCATCAGGTCGAATACCGTCCTTAGATCCTGCAGATGGTCTCCCTTATAGCGACTCTTGACAACGATATCATCAACATAGCACTCCACCGTCTTGCATAAGTGGTCTCTGAAGATGATGCTCATGGCTTTCTGATATGTGGCACCGGCATTCTTTAAACCGAAAGGTATGACTGTGTAGCAATTCGTGCCAATCGGGGTTCGGAATGATGTGTGCTTTTTGTCGTCAGAAGACATCTTGATTTGGTTGTATCCCGAGAAGCCATCCATGAATGATATACGTTCAAAGCCGCAGGTATTGTCAATCATGATATCCGTAATAGGGAGGGAGAATTCATCTTTGGGGCATGCTTCGTTCAGATTGCGAAAGTCGATGCAGATTCGAATCTTCCCATTCTTCTTGAGGATGGGTACTATGTTGGCGACACAATCCGGATGTTGTTCCTCACGAATGAAGCCGCTGGCTATCAGTTTGTTGACTTCGACTTCGATCGCATCTATGATGCCTGGACGGAAGCGTCGCTGTTGTTGCTTGACTGGCTTTGCGTCCGGTCCAATGTTGAGTTTGTGGAGAGCAATATCGAGATTTAACCCCGGCATGTCTTCATAGCTCCAGGCGAACACATCAATGTATTCTTTGACAAGTTCCAGCAGCGATTCTCGCTCTTCGTCTGTTAGGCTTTTACTGATGAAGATTGGTTTTGGAGAAGATTCGCTGCCGAGGTCGACCTGTATAACCTCATCTTCAGTAGGAGGTTCTCTCAGTTCGAACCGCTTTTCCCATTGTGCATCCAACTGCTGGGCCCACGGCTCTAGCTCGAGGATTTCGGGGATGTCTTCGTCTTCTTCATAAGCGTCGGCGAATGCCATGTTGACTGATAAGACTTGTCTGAATACATCTCCGATGCTGGTATCTGAGTCAGAAGTTGGTGACTCGGTTGAATGTGAATGCCAGTCGCATTCTTCATCTGAACTTTCAGGGGTCGTCGTGGGTGTTATATACCCTAATCCACATCGAGTCTTGCTATAGTAGTCCCGTGGTTTACCGATCGGGATCGGTAGCTTCAAAGGTAATCGTCGTCCCGTACCATAGTTCAAGCCTGGCGTCATCTCCAGATCATACCCCTGTTTCTGTATGAGATATTTGGATCGGGGGCTATCAAGATACAGAGGCAGTCTCCCGGCATCTGACCCGAGGTCGACTTCTTCTATGGTGAAGGAATGCGGATCGTCCTTCCGGCTGAAGATGATTGGATGGTCCCTTCCCTCGATTATGCGGTAAGCGTCTTCCGCTGGAGTAAGCTGGATCGTGGTGTAGACATTTGTCACCTGTGTGTGTAGGTGAGTGCCTATACCGTGTTCCATAGCATACATTGTACAAAGCTTATTAAGCTCGAGGTAGTTCAAAGATAGCCCTTTATTGATGAAGTAAAGTATCTTTTCTAAGGGGATTACATCATCTGTAGAGGGAATATCAGTGTGGACAGCCACATACTTGGCTAGCTCCGGTTTCTCTTTAGCTACCCCCTGTGTAAATGAAGATTGAGAGGACGACCTGGACAGCTTGATCGTCAAAGGTTCAGCTGATGGAGCAGAGCGTGGAGTTGTTGGTAGACTAGCGACCCCCAGTTTAGTACTCGATGTGGGGCGAGGAGTGGCTGGTTCGCTAGAAGTGTCAGACCTTGCATCAGGGTGACGACCCTTTTTGGGAAGGCGTATCGTCAGTGGCTTGTCGGAGGGATTGAGCTTCTCCGTTTGGGGCTGACCGACTCTCGGCAGTCTGATTGTCAGTGGCTCCGTTGTGGGTCTTGGCACTTGGCCGGACCTTGGCAGCCGGATTATCATTTGCTCTTCTTGTACCGTGAGGCTAATTGCGTCCTTACGCAGAGTGGCGGTAAGGGGTGCGGACCTGCCCGGTTTGCGAGCTTGGAGGTGGATCTTCAGAGGTTCTTCTGATCCTGTGGCTGTCTCGGTATGAGCTTGCACATCTCCTTCACCAAGATGCTTCTTCGACTGTTCGTACATACAGGAGTCTGAGTAGTAGGATTCGACCCCTTTGAAGGGATCGATATCAGCAAATTTCATCCTCACGAAGCCGTATTTGTCGACATATTTGAAGCACTGGTGTAGCGTGGAAGGCACGATCATATAATCGTGTATCCACGGTCGTCCCAAGAGAATGTTGTATGAAGTGTCTGCATCTATGACGTAGCAGGTGACTTCTGATTGGAGATCGCCAATTTGACACTTTAGACGAATCTTCCCAATTGGGTAGCTCCTGCCCGAATTGAAACCGCTGATGGCGGTGCTTATAGGCGTCAGACGATGCATTGGGATACGGAGATGATGTAGCAGACCCTTCGGAATGATGCTTACGGAAGAGCCAGGATCTATGTGCATCCGATCCACCTTTACGTCGCCGATGTATCCAGTGTAGTATAGCGGGCGATCATGCAGGTTAGTTTTGATGAGCATGTCCTGCGGAGTGAAGACAATGTTGGGCATCGCTCCCATACAGGTGTTGTCTTGGAGATCAGCAGGCGGGTTTTCTCCCGTGAGGTTGACCTGAGCCAGGTATGCGTCGGCATTTTGGATTACATTGCTCAAAGCTGCACGAACATCCTTGGAGAGTCTCAGAAGTTCGTATAATGACAACTTGGCCGGTGTGTTGGCCAACTGTGCTAAGATGTCGAAGTTGTAGGGCTTCTCCAGCCCTTGTGCTGCCTCTTTTCGGAGGGATTTGTCAAAGCGAGTCTCCCTCGGCCTAGGCTTGTCGGTCGTCGGAGGCTGAGCCGGTCCCGGAGCATCAGTTGTATTGGGTTGATGATCTTCAGCTGGATTGTCAACCACAGGTTGGGATTGTGCCCCAAATCGAGTGACGATGACTGTAGCTTCTTCGATATCTGCCGAGATTGTGCGACAGGACCTAACTTTTTTACCCTTCTTCTTGTAAATGGAAGATGGTGTGGGCCGAGTCACTTCTGATACCAAGTCTGGATGAATCCACATGACCTCCCCTCGTAATGTGGTGAGGGGCACTAGACCAGCAGCCTGATCTCGGGGAGGTAGAAGATTAGCAATTTCCATTGTCGCCAGAGGGATGGGGACCACACCGTCTTGAGTTTCCGTCGGAGGGAAGCTGCCGAATTGTATCGACACCATATTGGCTGCCACGGTTACCTCTTCGAAATCGATAGCCAGTGCGTTCGAATCGATAAGATTTTGGATGTACCGTTTTAGCTTGTAGCAGTCGTGTGTAGCATAGTGGACATAGCGATGATAATGGCAATACTTTGGGTTCTCCATCTCTGCCGGCCGCGGTTCCCGTCTTGGTGGAGAAAGCTGAATTCTGTCTCCTTGTATGAGCATGTCCAAGATGGGCTTGACGTGACCGTCTTCGAAGGAGTAAGTGATTTGCGGCCATTATTTGTCTGCCGGCTTTGGCTCAGGTTTCTGTGCTGTATCGGCCACCATAGCCTGCTTACCCCTGCTGTCCCGATTGTTGGAGGGGTTACCCCCATTATCGTTGTTGGGACGCTTGCCCTTGTTCTCTCCGTCCGAGATGTGCAATCCCAGTTGGCGAGCCTTCTTCAATCGTTCTTCGGCGCTTGTGGCACTAATGATGAACGTCTTCCAGTCCTTGAATTGACTTTCACCCATCCAGAAACTGATTGTTGGGAGCAATCTCTTTTGGCAAATTTTGATCAAGGAGGAATCAGAATTTCCAGATGGCAGCTTCATGACGGTTTGGCGGAACCGTTCAATGTAGTTCCTTGTCAGCTCCTTCTCCCCTTGGACGACGTCCATGAGGGTGGACATGGTGATGTCCTGCTCTACTTCGTAGAATCTCTCCAAGAACATGCGCTTGAAGCCGGCGAAGGAGTGGATGCAGTTGTCTGGCAGGTTGTGGTACCAGTCGAAGACGACTCCTTCCAATGCCCTGATGAATAATCGTGTGAGAATAGCATCGTCATGGGGCAGATGGTCGGTGGTGACCTCGAACTAAGTGATGTACCGACTTGCTGAGGTCTTGCCATCATAAGGATTGATATTGAACGGCTTATATCTTGGTGGGAATGGAACATCCCTCCATGCAGCGGGGTATGGTTGCCGTATTCTGAGGTCTTGAGAGTTTTCTCGAGCGTGGAACATGGCTCGGAGCTCTTGGACCTCCCTTCTCGCTTCGCGGGCCTCATCCACAGCGGTGGGGGCCGTTATTTTGGGAGGACTGTTGCCCGGGTTCGGTGCCACCGAATTCGAGTCCGCATTGAAGTAAGTGATGTACCAACTTGCTGAGGTCTTGCTATCATAAGGATTGATATTGAACGGCTTATATCTTGGTGGGAATGGAACATCCCTCCATGCAGCGGGGTATGGTTGCCGTATTCTGAGGTCTTGAGAGTTTTCTCGAGCGTGGAACATGGCTCGGAGCTCTTGGACCTCCCTTCTCGCTTCGCGGGCCTCATCCACAGCGGTGGGGGCTGTTATTTCGGGAGGACTGTTGCCCGGGTTCGGTGCCTCCGAATTCGAGTCCGCATTGACCGCGGGACCCGCGCTTGTTTGGCCAGGCGTCCCTCCTTACAGAGTTGTAAGGGCCGCTTTGATCTCGTCCACAGACTTGACCAAGGCAAGCAATATGGCTTCGATCGTGTCGATGCGTTGGCGATCGCTGGAACCACCTTGGCTGCTGTCTGTCATGAATACTGCCTTCACATGAGGAGAGATGGACGGAGCGGTGGAGGAAGTGCCCTCAGAATCGTACCCCTGTAGTGAGAAGTCATCGGGATATGTGGGAATGTTCTCCTCTGGTTCGGACTCAGAAGGAACAGTACCCCCAGTTTCCGAGTTCGCCTCGTCTTGGGAATTGTGGACGTCCTCGAGGACGTCGGGGTTTGCTGCATCTGATGGGAGAGTTGTTTCCCCCGGCTCGTCTTCTTGGAAGATTGGATTGTCGTGGAGGTTCGGAGGAACGCTACCCCCCAATCCCGGCAACCCCCGGTGATGTGGACGACGAGTCTCCCACTGTAGCAGATTTCATCTTGGAACGGGTACCTTGGAAAACTCCGGTGGCAGGTACCCGCTTAGCCGACAGTCTTTTATTCATAGTGGTTGATATCTTTGGGCTAGGGGTACTGGTCTTCTTCCCCTTTCCATCGGCGGGGACTTTCCAAGCAGAGTTGCAGGAGACGACGGAAAGTACATCGTCTTCTGAAGATGGCTGTTGCAGTCTTTAAAATACAGACTGCCGGTCTTCTCGCACCGTCGTGCTGTTGCAGCAGCAGTTGACGATGACTTGAGTGCATTGACGTCCGTGGGAGGACTCTTTGCACCCCGATGCATCTTCTCTTTCCTTGCGTTTGTGGAGGATGGCCTCACGCAAGTCAGATGGGTCTGGACCGACAATATTTACTCCCGGGATTTTGGGAGACTTTTGCGAACCTCTCTATCCTTCTGCCGCCGGGGGCTGGACTCGAGTGGTTCTGTATAACTTCCCATCCGAGGCCCGCGTAACAGTATGCGGAATGCTCGGATGGTCAGAGGTCAGATCAGCGGACCGAACTTGCCAGGCTCGCGCTGCTTTAGACCTCTTCGCTCTAGTGCGTAAGGGCACATAGTAGGAAGAGTATAAGTGATACTGGAGAGAGTCCGACATATCTTCTTGGGAGCATAAGAGATCAGGACCGTACGAGAGGCGGTCGAAGACAGAGCCGCGTGGAGTAGGCGTCATGCGGCTGTTATCGGTGGTCCGTATGCGACTGGCAGACGTAGCCGCATATGCTTTCTTCATGCGGCTGGGAGTCTCAGCCGCATTAGTCTTCTTTAGCGGCTGGATGATCTGGCCGTATGGATTTTCTTCATGCGGCTGATAGATCCACCCGCATGAGCCTCCTGTATGTGGTTGGCAGATTTGGCCACAGGAGTGCTCGGCTTCTTCTTGGGGCGCATAGAGTCGCTCTTTGTCCCTACAAGTCCAGCATCGTAGTGCTTTTCTCTGCCGGACTTGGGGACAGCAGAGTTCTCTACGGCTCGAAGTGGAGCCATATGAGAATCGCCCTCGCAGTCTTTGGTAGCAGAGAGTACCCCATCCAGAGCTTGTAGAGGAGCAAATGATTTTGGCCTCCACTCGCAGCGAGCTTTCTTTGTGCGGGTTCGCTTCTGGATCGGGCCAGCACTTCCTTCAGAGAGCATCTCTTCAAACGCCTGTTGGTCGAAACGGACGACCATCTTCTGTTGCATGGAGCCAACCTTGGCTGCATCCGACTGCGTCACCAACTCCTCAGCCGTGGAGAAGTTTGTCCCCAGCAGAGTCGCCATCGTGTTTGCCATAAAATATAAAAGAGAAGAACAATTATCGGAGGACTGGACTTTTACTTCACGTTACAAAATCGCTTGTACAAAGAAAGCCTAGGGACGAAAACCTAGGTACAGCAGTCTAAGTACAATTGTTTACTTTAGATTTTGGGGGGTGACGATAGAGGCTCGAAAAAGCGACGGCAGCTCTGCCTTACTCCTTGGACGATCGGTATGCAGCCTTGACTCCAGAAGATTGCTCGGCGTTGAAGAAATGCTCTCTTTGCTCTCTCTCTGCTCTTTCTCTCCAAGTATTCTGGTGCTCTCTCTGATCTCGTAAAAGTGCTCTCTTCTGTATGTATGCCTTCTGTGTCTCTTGCAAGGGAATGGCACCCTGCTATTTATAAGAATTGGGGGGGGGGACCTCATTAGGGTTCACAATGATTGCCCCTTAAAGTGGCGGCGGCCTATTGATCGACCAATCTGGGCCATTAGTTTTGAGTATAATGGATCTGGGCCATTTAATCTAGATTGCACCAAATCCTATCAGTAATTAATGCTGATTAGAATAAATCTCCACGATGATGATCTGCTGATGTCTGCGAATCTGAATGAATAAATTTAATTCATTCTCTTGCCACGTGTCCCAGATTATTAGGATTTAATCCGATCTTTGATTGCGGTAAATCTGGAAAATTGATTGGCTTGATGACGCGTGTTCTGGGAGTTACTGAGCCGCATAAGGACTGAGCCGCATAATGTTTCGCCACGTGTCAGGGCAACTTGGGGAGTGGACCCCGAATCTCTGAACCATACAATGGACAGTGAGCCGCATGGAGATGATCCTTGTGAGCCGCATAGGGCTGATCCTTGTGAGCCGCATAGGGCTGCGTCTGCTTGAGCCGCATAGGACTGTCTCGATCTGGGCCGCATAGGACAACTTCAGTTTGAGCCGCATAGGGGGGTCTCCGCTCGAGCCGCATATGGCTGTCCACGTGTCTCGGCTGCGTGGCATTTTCTGGATTGTGTCAGAGATTTTCTTTGATTTCCTAGGATTCTGTCATTATGACAGAGTCATAATTATCTCTTTATGTCAGGTCTGTCGCTTCGTCATAGTGGTCAGCCGTCCAAGTAATTAATGCAGTACAGTGCGGAGGGGAGAACTGTTTGCAAGCCACGTGTCTTCTCTTCTGAGCCGCATGGAGGTCACAGAGCCGCATAGACTCGTTGAGCCGCATGGGTCTTCCGAGCCGCAAGGTGTTTCCTGGCCGCATGGCTCTTTCTTTATTATTTTCCATGCTTCTACAAGCTCCTTGAATAGGGCCCAAGTCTGGCCCTCAACTCCCACCCTGGGATATGTCTGATACCACGCACGGGCCATGTCCTGTATCTGACTGCCCGCCGCCTCGATCTGGAGTCGAGTTGGTATCTCCGCCAGCATGAATATCTTCTCGATATGCTCTATCCAGTCGTCGGCATAGTGGATGCCCTCTGTGCCGAAGAACTCTCTGGGATGCATCTTCTGGAAGTCCTGTATGTCCTTCTCCCTCTGACGGGGCTGCTGCTGGGTCCCCTAAGCTGTAATCATCTCAACTGTAGTGCGAACCACCTGGTGTGCCTCATCGATCCCCTGACGGAAATTTGTAGTCTGCCTCGTCTGCTGCTGCTGGTCGGACTCAAGAATCCTCTCCATAAAGAAGAAGAGATGTACAACATCTACTATCCCCGCAGGCGGAGGCGGCTGCGGTGGAAGAATCTCAGGAATCACAACGCTCGGCCTCCTGACTGGTGGAGGTGCTCCTCCAAAAGTGGCAGAAACACCGACTCCTGAGGGCTGCACTGGCCCTGTGGCACCGGGAGCTGGCTGCTGCTGAGGTCGAGAGGTGCTAGACCCCTCTCCAGCATCTCCCAGTCCAGGACGATGCGATCTCGTCTCAACAATCCTGGAGACATAGATCAAACAAGAAACAATTACTGAGAATGAATCGAAATATCAAAGGAGGACAGTTTAAAATTCAAAGGAAGAAAATAAGCAGTAATGTAGATATACGGAATCTGATAAGGAATTTTTCCTAGTGTGATTGAGTACCTTCAAAAATATACTAATTCCTACTGCAGGCTGCAGTGATATTCTAGTTCGAATACCACTATATTTCTTACCTAGACCTGCATGGGCCACCACTAAAAACATGTCACGACACGCACCGTAGAGTAAGGGCACGAGACGTGGGTACGTCCAGGCTACGCCACAGTGTCGGCGGTAGAATGCTGTCCTAGGTCACAACATCTAACAGTTTAAGGTAATAAACAGTTATACTCCCCGAATGGGGGTGACATAACAGAATATATCTCAATCACAACTAAGGTAGAACAGGAAAAGGATAGATAGAATGATAGATAATATCCAGAACAGAATAAACCACAGAGATACGATCCAGAATTCTAAGTGTCTAAAATAGATACATATCCCAAAGTCTCAAATCCATATACAGTCATCCAAGAAAAGTAAAGACATCCTAATCTAAGGGAGTGTCATCTACTGCTAGTGGATCCTGTTGCTGGTCCAAGTCCAAACACTCATCTAGTGTAGCATCGTAGTAGGTATAGGGCAGAATGCCTTGTTGGCCCATTGGTCATATGGTCAAACTAATTTTAATAATTGATCAAACTCTGTCTCGATATATGGAGCTAGTCAGGATATCTCGGACTCTTGGACATACTCAAGAATGGCTATCTACTCAGTTCAAGACCGAAGCGTTGCTTGCCTGTTCAAGTCTGTATTTCTTTGAGCAATGTATTTTTTATTTTATTTGAGTCTAGAAATACTTTGTACACCGAGTCGTACTGGAAAATAGGATATTCCAAAATGATTTCAAAATGTTTTTAAAATGTTCTTAGTTTTGAAAAACATTCGTATTTACAAAAGCTCCAAAAAGGTTTTCAAAATTCCCCAAAAACTAATTTTAAAAACCCTAACCTAAACCTGACAGAGTTCGGCCAGAGTTCGGTTAGTGGCCGTTTGATTTTGAATTCCTTAGAACTTGGTCCTCCTGCAGTTGCGGATTTGACCGAGATTTTCTCATCGAGTTCTGCCCGAATTCTGCTCGAATTCTGCCAGAATTCTGTCTTTTGAACTCCTATAAATAGAGAAGGATTTCGATCATTTTAACTCACTCATTCACTTTCAATCTTCTCTCTACTCAAAGCCTACTGTCTTCCAAAGAGTTTTTCTAGAGCTTTAATTTTCAGATCCCAAGCCAGTTACAATCCTCTAGTCGATTTGCCAGTGCGGTACAGTCTAGAAGTTTCAGAGTGATTGTAATCAGAAGGCTTGATAGAAGAATACCTCTTCACAATTGAAGTTGGACGAGTTTTTCGTATCAAAGCTCGCGTTGTAGAAGTTGCAAGGACTTCGTAAGAAAACTTGCAGTTTTGCCAATAGTGGATTCAACTGGTAGCAAGAGTTCTACCGACTGGACTAGTCTCCAACAGAGGGAAACTAGTATACATCGCTGTCTTTGCGTTTGCTTTCTTATCTCTGCCTTTACATTATTTAGTTGTGATTATTATTCTGTGATCTTGCTGCTAACATTTTTTTAATTAGCATTATTCCGCTGCCAACTCTATTCACCCCCCTCTAGAGTATTCTGCTTTACGATTTCGTTCCTACAATTGGTATCAAAGCGGGTGTTACAGGTAAAGCAAGGTAACATTGCAATTATTTATTCATTTAACTAATTGTTATATAGATCACAGCACAACACATGGCAACTGTGAAATTCACAAGTGAAGGCCAGGCCACAAACAGACCTCCACTGTTTGATGGTACAAATTATACCTATTGGAAAACACGGATGAGTTTTTCTTGAAATCATTGACTTTGATTTATGGTCTATTGTATTTGGCTATCAAAAGCCACCTCGTATAAATGTTTGATGGAGTTTTAATTGAAAAATCCTATAGCAGATATACAGAGGAAAAGAAAGAAGGCCAGTCTTGACGCACGTGCTATTAACGCTTTATTTTGTGCTTTAGACAGAACTGAATTTAACAGGTGTCAATCTGCACAACTGCTAATGAAGTGTGAAGGAACTTCTTCGTACACATGAAAGCACGACTCAAGTCAAAGAATCAAGGTCAGCAGACTTACTCGAGAATATGAGGTGTTCAGATGAAGCCCAACGAAACAGTTACTCAGATGTTCGAAAGATTCTTGGATATTGTAAATCCTTTGTCCTCCCTAGGCAAAGATTACAGTAACCATGAAAAGATTCGCAAACTGCGCGAGCACTTACCAAGAACTGGATTCCAAAGGCTACTGCAATCATTGAAGGGAACGATCTCAACTATGTCCCTC
>JANAVB010009078.1:0-20908 GCA_029216955.1 Iris pallida | reverse complement strand
TCTTTCCCTTATCCTCTGAGGCAAAGATCATTCCATATTCACGAGCCAACCTACCATTGTCTCGACAGAAATGCTGCTATAAAAACAAGCCCAATCTGTGAATTGGAACCCGTGAAGACAGCAATGATGGTCGCAGATCTCTTGCATGTATCAATTAACGCTAAATCTGGCATACCAGGAGGCATCTTTAGAGTCTGTCGGAAACGTTCAATGAACGTCCGAGTATCTTCTTTCTCCTTTTTTTGATTTCTATTAAGGAGGACATGTTCATGTCCATACCTCCTTCATAGAAGCGGGAGAGAAACATTGCCTTAAATTCGTCAAAGACGAATGTAATTGTCGGGTAAACTACGATACCAGTCGTAAGCTGAACCCATCAAGCACCCAATGAACACTCGAGAGAAGAGCATCATTTTTCTGTAGATATACAATCATAATATCAAAGTAATTGATATACTGACTAGGTGAAGCCTTTCCATCAAACAATACCATTGATTGTAGCTTAAATTTCGGTGGAAAGGGTACATCATTCCAATGAGGAGGATAAGGTTGCTTAATCCCTAACCTTTAGCTGATCCTGTGCTTCAAAACTTCAAACTGTGCTTTGAGCTCACGCTGCTTGAATGGCTTCACTGGTTTGAGGAAGCATATTTGATTGAATTGTTGTCGGATGTACCATAACCCCCACTGGAGGTGGTACATCTTCTGGAATGATAGGATCTGGAGATGCCGAATTTTGGTTAACGCAGGCTCTTGAATATTCAAAGGTATATCAGCCCCTTGACTATCTTGATTTTGCTGCTACCTGCACCGTGTTACCACTGCCGGTTGAGCATTTTGTTGAGCCGTTATTATCTGGTGCATGCTTTGCATCATGTTAAGCATGTCTTTCAGTGATTGCTCAACGGCAGTAAGACGTTGTTCTGTATTAGCAGATGACGTCTCTGGTTTATCTCCAATAGCATATGATTCAACCTCTCTTGAAGATATAGAGGGATTAGTATAGAGGTATGAATCAACACTATCAGTTTCAGACTCAAAAGATTGAGTACCCCCAGCTTCTGAATCAGAAGTCTGCAACTGTCTTTGTCTTCTTTATCGAGTATTCTGATATACTCCTTCAAAGGAATCAAGAAGTCTGTTGAATTTTGTTGACCTAGAGTTTGGGACGTCTTCCGTCTAGGATGTCGTCCTCTGTTGGTATGAGATGCCATGTTTACTGACGCATATGACAACTCATGTTCTTGGTCATCAGCTTGTTGTTGAGGCGCATTAAATTTAACCGGTCAAAAACTGATCGTTAGAAGCCGAACAACAACATTTAATTACAATCTAGTGACACTCACAACGGTGATTTTCTTGGAGGTGTCACGGGAGATTGTCTATTTTTACGCTTTTGCATTAGCAATTCACGTAAATCAGAAGGAGTAGATGAAGTAGTCTTCTTTATTACATTTGGGGTAGAAAAACGTTTAGTCCCTTGTATATAAAGAAGATTACTGGCTGCATTCGCAGAACCAAACTGTACATTTTTACGTGCTTGGAGTTGCGTACGTAAATCCTGAGATTTTTGAGCACGAAGGACTCCATCTTCATTGCGTGTAATTTGTAAGTTTGGTACCTTGCGTACAGCAGTATAAGAAGGTTGTTGGTTGAAAACAGAAGTTTTACCAACTACGTTTTTATGCTTCATGCGTGCAGGTACATTCACTTTAGATGCAGAAGCATCATTATGAATTTTATCTACACTGTCACAGACAAGAGATTTACCTTTACGCGTAGAGCGCAAAACATGAGTATCTGCCACGTCATAGACGGAGATTTTCCTTTACGTGTAGAACGTAAATTTTGTGTGTCTACCGCATCACAGACGGAGAGTTATTGTTACGTTCGAACGTAAGGCATTGGAGTCTGCCACGTCACAGACGGGAGACACGTTTTTACGCCCAGGACATAAAACCTGATTTTTTACGCTCAGGGCGTAAAACCTGATTTTTACGCCCAGAGCGTAACACTGGAGAGTCTGCCACGTTACAAACGGGAGACTTGTTTTTACGCGCATGGCGTATCACCGAAGTAGAGACTGCCTCATCACAGATGGGAGTCTCTACAACAGGAGTAGGAAGGATTCCTTTGCCCGCAGAGACAGTAGGAAGATCCGAGGATGCTTTGGATTTGGGAACCCAAACTTTTCGCGCCTTCCGCGATTTCTGAACATTGGAGCAGCGAGTGCTACCCCCAGTCCGGAGCATTTCTTCATAGTCTGGTTGAAGTGCACAACCAGAGTCTTCTTTGTCGATCAAATCGACACATCATCGTATTGAGCAATTGCCTCCTCGTCAGAGGAGAAGGTCGTCCCAGCAGAGTCGCCATTTTGTTTCACTTAACAAAATGCCTGAAAATTGGCTTTTGAAAATAAAACGAGAAAAAGTACAAAAAGTACAAATTGTTCTGGGAAGTATTGCTATGGAAGTCTGATCTGAAGGCGATCACTTTGTTCCTTGGACCATACGATGATGATGAAGATAACTGCTAGAAGATGAACAACTGGAAGAACTAAGTCACCAGAAAGGTATCGACGCACTTGGGCACTGATGGCGAGGTCGAATGCTTTCCTGCTTTGCTTCACTCTGTTCTGGAAGAAAGGTTGAAGAAGAATGCTCTAAAATCAAAGTTTCTGGGCTCTGATCTCTATATTCTCTCCTCTGTCTCTGTGTTCCTGATGCCCTTGTTATAAAGAAAATAAGTCTATTTATAGACTTAACTCATTGTGCGTAAAAAGCAACAAAATTGGGTTTTGTACGCTGGTAACTGTCACCCACGATGGAAGTCACCCACTGAATATGTTGACACGCGTCCCATTATTCCAACAAAAATAGAGAGCACGTATACACGTTCTTCAATAAATGTGGTATGAAAGCCACGTGGATAAACCACGTTGCAAAATAGTCAGGAAGGATCGGGCGTAAAAACGTCCCCAAAATATGCTCCGAGCGTAAAGTAGCAACTGGCGTAAAAACAACACAATTAAACTTCTCAGCGTAAAGTGGCTAAAATAGCCTTGAGCGTAAAACTAGCCCAAATAGACTTTACGCCCCCAATAGCCTTGAGCGTAAAAGCTCACATAACTATGCGTAAAAAGAAGTAATTATTGAGCGTAAAGTAGCCTTTTTTGCACACCATACGACAAGTATCGAGCTTGGTAAAAATCTGATCCTCTCGACTTCTGTTTGCATGTTGTCAGCAAATCATTATGTCAAAGTCATTATCACTTGCATTAAATGCATGATTTGACAGCCTGTCTCAAGCGTAAAGTAGTCGGCTTGCCCCTGGCATAAAATAGCTGACCTGTCCCTGGCATAAAGTAGCTGACTTGTCCCTGGCGTAAAACAGCTCATTTTGAGTGTAAAGTTCTATCTCTTTGACTCAGTCTATGATGCATTTTTTTACGCTCCTACATAGACATCTTCAAAGTAAAATACAACAGGACAAGATATACATATATAGTCGTAGCACCGTGCCGGAGTCTTAACGATAACTAAGAAAGAACCATGGATCATAGGAAATAGGTATTCTCTTCGAATAAATAGATACATAATATAAAGTGTAGTGCACAGCATGGCCCATGCAAAGTAGTAGATGTCCTCAATTCTTAAATAATCAAATAAGTCGCATCCACAACTTACTGATCTGACCTCTATCTAGATGGCAAATCCTATGACACATCTACAAAGAAAATAAAACAAAACCAATCTTGGCCCTATAATCATCGGGAAATTTGGTAACTCAAAAAATCAACATACAAGTATCAGGAAAACATATGTGTCAATCACGTGTCGTATCCTATAGGTCTCAATGAAAATAGTATCCATAGATCACAAGAATGCTCTACATATTAATACTAGACAACTCAACAGTTGAATGCACCCGAATACAATCAAGGACGTATTGATATATCCATTAAGGTCCATAACAATAATATAAATACAAGAAATAAAATAAAATTACATGAAAGAAATTGAGACAACAGCAAGTTACACTTGCCTGGTTCCGCACTGTGATGATGAAATATCGCCCATGTCAAGGCCTCCCGAATCTAATGATCCTAAACAATTAATAACTACTTTAAGTACTTAACAAATAACTTAAAATATTACCTAATTATATAATTATTATTTTAACCATATTAATAACGTCCAAATACCTCAGAACCATTAAATTCATTTCGATGAGACATCGGGACCTAGTTTTACAGTTTTTGAGTTCCAAAATTCCCGGTTAAGTCCCTAATTCAAGGGCATGCATATAAATTATCTAAATCATAAAATAATAATTTTAATATAATTTATATGTAATTAACCTCTGAATTCTAGATTTGGCATTCTAAGAAATTCATGGCTAGTTGACTTCTTTGTCAGCTAGTCTACCCAAATCTTGTCCGGAGTATCACCAAAATTCTAATATGATTTAAATACATGAAATAAATTTTAAAACAAATTAATATTAATTATTTATCAGAAAATAAACTCATATATTTGTCAAATTGACTCCTGAATTTTAGTTATTCCATGTCAACAACTTATTCGAAAATATGTATAATGATCCCTATTTTTCCCATTCAGATTAAGATGATAAAATCATAAAAAAAAAATTTTAAATCATATTTTATAGTAATAAACTTCCAAATATAACAATTTTATAGAATTTTTCATCAAGGATGCTCAAAACTAGTTCTACTATAACTCGATTTCTCAACAATCCAACGTACAACTTTATAGATGGAAATATGGAATAAAAGAGATCAAAAAAATATTTTAAGATATTAATTTAAATTTTCTACAGATTTATTAGCATGGGGTTTAGGATGGAAAAGATGGAGTTTTTTACCAAAATTCGTTACTAGAAGGGTTGTGGGTGCTCCTCCTTGTCTAAGATCACAACTTTCTTACTTTGCTTACTTGCTAACCCCTTCTTGATGTGTTTGAAGGTGTTGGAAAAGGTTCTTGAAGGTTGGATGGTGAAGAGGTGCTTCTAGGGTTTTTTTGAGAAGTTGGACGAATGGGGAATGAAAAGGATGGATTTTGTGAAGGAGAAAGAAGTTATTATTGAAAGAGATGATGTTGATGGTGGTTGTGGCAAGGTGCTGGCAGAAAATTTGAGACATAGGGGAGTAGGGTTCATCCAAGGAAAAAGAGGTTTGCTAGGGTTTATGGTTAGGTTTGGTTGAAGTTTGAAATATATATGGGCCTCTTAATGGGTTTACATGCATTATAGGGTTTCATATTTGGTTTGAGGGTGGCGGCCACATGTGGGCTGATGTGGTGAACGAACCTAGCACGGGGGCCTCATTGGTGTTGGGTTTGAGTCCATTTTGTTCATCCACCAAGATCATGGTATGTGTTCACCCTATCACATGGAGACATGTGGCAAATCTTAAGTCAAATCTACTTTGGGAGTACAAAACTACTCTCAAAGTGGTTTTTAGTGAAGTACAGGTAGGCAACTCTAGAGGGGGGGGGGGGGGTGAATAGAGTTTGTAACAAAAAAGATAAATTAAAACTTAAACTCTTTTCACCAACAAAATAATCAGAGTAAAATAAATGCAAAATAAAGTAAGCAAGAGCAAGCACAAACAACAAGATTTTTAACCTGGTTTCCTTCGTGGAGGACTAGTCCAGGCCTGAGAACTCTAGCTCAGGATTGAAATCCACTATTTGTGAAATAGGGTTACAACCACGTGCCTTTTCACAGAAGAGCACGCCAAACTTCTTTCAATGATCGCTGTGGCAAACTTGGAGTTTTTCAAGCGACTTACAACTTCTTGCACTTCAAACTTCTAGCTGAATCGTACCGAGCAACTTGGACGGTTGGAAAGTTTGAATGTAAGTTGGATGGGAAGGTAAAGCTCTTTAATATGTAGGCTATGTAAGAGAAGAAGAAGAGAAGATTGGATGGTTTGAAATGAGAAAATTCAAGGCCTATTTATAGGGTTCGGGATAGGCAGAATTTGGCCAGAATTCTATGTCTAGAATTCAAATTTTGGCCGTTGGACAACTAGCAATGATCAAACCCTAAAAATCAGCTTCCTGTAATTTAGGGAAATAGTTCGGCCCAAACTTTGTGTGGAGGTAGAGTTGCTCAGTATGACCCAACGTACATTATCCTATACTCAAAAACAGTAAAATGTACAGACTCCAGAATACATAAAGTAGTAAATCTTCAGGCAGCTGTAGTCTTGAATCGATGAGCTGAGTTGATCGATTTCGAGCTTGATGTGTCAAATTGGACTATGACAAATATTTTTTGTTAATTGTCAAGATTAGGTTGACTGTGATCCGGTTTGGGTCAACAATCTTCCCTATTTTGATAATTGACAAAACATGATATTTGCATGTCTCAATATTCATACCTGGACACATTATGGCTCCCCGTACTTGAACAAATTTGCTTCCCGTAAAATGATATTTCCTGTGACAAGTTCTCATCCAAGTATACATAATTCATAGTGCTAAGACAAATATCAAGTGATCTCCCCCTTTTGACAAAAATCAAAAAAAGACAAAGAAGATTGGGTGGAGGATTAGTAGAGGATTCACCTATACTTCTCCTTGGTCTCTTCCCTATACCAAGCAACCTAGGTGCCATGAGAAAAAAATTGAGAGAAAGAAAGACAAAGAAGATATACCTCAAAAAGAGACCCAAGATGGAAGAGAATGAGCTCAAGATTGATCTCCTTGAGTTTGGAGAGAGATTTCCCAAGGATTAGAGACTTCTAGGGTTAGGGTTTTGAAATATGTTTGGAGAGGTTTGGAGAAGACAATGTAGAGGAGAGAGAGAGAATCCCGAGTTTAAGAAGAGTTGGTCAGCTGGTCGGGTCAAATAAGAGCCATTGGATCACCAACAAATGAACGACTGAGAGTCACCCGAGGTTCTGGAACAAGGAGGCCGAACTCGGCCGAACTCTGTGTGGGGGCAGAGTTCGGCCCGATTTCTGGTCCCTTGGGCCAGAACTTCAAGGAGAAATAATAGGAAGAAATGATAAATTTTTTTAGGAAATTTAATGAAGGTAGAAATTTTAAATGGGGCAGGCTATAAAAAAGTAACCATATAGTAAACAAGGAGTTATGACATAAATTAATAGGTGAAACTGCCATGGGGTAGCTGCAGGGGCCGGATCCCAGCTAGCGGTAGTCCGAAGACTAGTGCACCGTGTCGCTTAGGCTTTTACGCTTGTTGTCAGAAGGACCCTTTCGGCTTGTACCCATAGCAGAGTCAGCATAGAGAATCGCGACATAATCAATATTTACATAGGCCAATTTAATGAATATCCATTTCATCTAAAATTCCTAATTCACGACAAAGAAAATTGAATCGCTCCTCGGATAGTGTTTTATAAAGAAATCGGCCAACTGGTGATCAGTGTCAATAAATTCTAAATTGATAGTGCCATTCTGTTGATGATCATGCAAAAAGTGGTAACATTTCAATGTATTTCGTGCGTGAGTGACATATGGGATTCTTAGTAAGGTTGATAACACTAGTGTTATCACAGAATATTGGAATGTGCAAAAAGAAGGTTGTAGTCTGCAAGGGTTTGCTTCATCCACATAATTTGTGCACAACAACGACCAGCTACGATATATTCAGCTACTGTTGTGGATAGTGCGACAGAATTCTGCTTCTTGCTAAACCAAGAGACTAGAGCCTTGCCTAATAAATGACACGTGCCGCTAGTACTTTTACATTCGACTTTGTCCGGCAAAATCAGCATCCGAATAACCAATAAGGTCAAAGGATGTTGATTTGGGATACCATAAGCCTACTGTAACAGTACCCTTAAGGTATCGAAAGATACGCTTAACGGCGGACATGTGTGATTCCTTAGGATTAGCTTGATAGCAAGCACACAGGCAAACACTAAACATAATATCAGGACGACTAGCAGTTAAATAAAGTAGACTGCCTATCATACCTCGATACTTACGTTGATCCACAGATTTGCCGCTTTCATCTGGTTCTAGTTTGGTTGTAGTAGCCATTGGAGTGCCAATTGGTTTGACGTTGTCAAGGTTAAACTTCTTTAGCATGTCCTTTGTATACTTTGATTGACAGATGAAAGTTCCATACGATGTTGTTTGACTTGCAGTCCAAGGAAGTAATTGAGCTCCCCCATCATGCTCATCTCAAACTCGTTCTGTATACAGTTAGCAAAATCTTGACAGAGAGTTTCATCAGTAGAACCGAATATGATATCATCAACGTAAATTTGTACTAAAAGAATAGTGTCGTTGAAAGATTTTATAAAGAGTGTAGTGTCAATTTTCCCTTTTGAGAAACCTTTATCTAATAAGAAAGTACTTAGGCGTTCATACCAAGCTCTGGGGGCTTGTTTGAGGCCGTAAAGTGCTTTCTTCAGTTTGAAAACATGGTCGGGAAATTTGTGATTTTCAAAACCAGGGAGTTATTTTACAAAAACTTCCTCCTTAATAAAATTATTTAAAAAGGCACTTTTGACATCCATTTGAAAAAGTTTAAAATTTTGAAAGTTTACAAATGCACAAAGCATCCGAATGGATTCCAGTCTTACAACAGAAGCATACGTCTCATCATAGTCGATACCTTTCTCTTGGTTGTATCATTGAGCTACTAGACGAGCTATGTTGCGTGTAACGATCTATCTTTATTTACTTTGTTGCGAAAAACCCATTTCATACCAATAATCGAATGATTAGCTGGCCTAGGAACAAGTTCCCAGACTTGGCTCCTTTCGAATTGGTTGAGCTCTTCTTGAATGGCGGAAATCCAAAACTCATCATTAAAAGCTTATAAGACATTCTTAGGCTCAATTTGAAAAATAAAAGCAGTGCTAGCAATCGAATCTCTTAAGGATGAACGAGTACTTACTCCGCGAGATACCTCACCTATTACCAAGTTCTCTGGATGTGACGGTTTGAACTCAAATTTCTTCGGTAGGCCTTCCAGAGAGTTGGCTTCAGGATTAGTAGTCATCGGCGTAGAGGTTGATGGTTCATCATCATCGTTGGGGATGGTAGCTGTACTGTTTCTTCATCAAAAGTAACATTAGTGGATTCTTCTACTATCATGGAGCGTTTGTTGAACACTCGATATCCCTTACTCTTAGCGGCATAGCCAAGAAAAATACCATCGTCTGGCATCAAATTTGCCTAAGTTGTCTTTGGCATTGAGGATAAAGCAGCGACAACCAAATACTCTAAAATATGAAACATTTGGAGTCCTACCAAACCAAAGCTCGTAGGGTGTTTTCTTCGAAATAGGTCGAATAAGTACCCTATTTAAAATATGGCATGCTGTACTGACAGCTTCAGCCCAAAAATATTTCGGAAGTAAAAATTTATTCAACATGACTCTAGCCATATCACCAAGAGTCCTATTCTTCCGCTCCACAACACCATTTTGTTGAGGAGTTCTAGGACAAGAAAACTCATGATCAAAACCATTTGAATCACAAAACTTTTCAAAATCGAAATTTTTGAATTCTCCTCCATGATCACTTCGGATTCGAGTAATCATGTAGCCTTTTTCATTTTGCACCTTTTTAGCAAAAATTTTGAAAACAGAAATTGCATCGCTTTTGTTTGAAAGAAAGAAAACCCAAGTGAATCTAGAAAAATCATCTACTATAACAAAAACATAGAGTTTTCCACCAAGACTGGATACTCTACTTGGACTAAATAAGTCCATATGAAGTAGTTACAGGGGTCTAGTAGTACTTACAGTGTTTATGGAATGAAATGAAGATTTGGTTGCCTTATTTAGTTCACATTCGGCACATACCGTGTCCTTCTTGAATGTGATGCCAGGCAGGCCTCTTACTAGCTTCTTTGTCGATAGCCTGGATATAGTATCCATATTGGCATGACCAAGACGCTGGTGCCACAACAGTTTCTCATCCTTGTGGGCGTAGAGGCATCTTCATGCCTGTTAGTATTTCTAGATAGATAGAAAATATAATGTTATCCTCTCTTATCCCTTCAAAAGCGATGTCTCCCGTTGACCTATCAAAAATATAGCATTTATTTTGTCCAAAGTTAATGTCATATCCATGATCAGCAAGGTGACTTATGCTGAGCAGGTTATGCTTTAACTCGGTCACTAGGCAGACATCCTTTATTACAGGAGAGGGAGGATGACCAATAGTACCATTACCTATGATGTATCCTTTTAGGTTGTTGTCGAAGGAGACATACCCTTCCCTCTTCATCGATAGTGATGCGAAAAGATTTGCGCCTCCAGTCATATGTCGCGAGCATCCACTATCGAGAATCCACTTGCTTTTAGTTGAGAGGGAAAGGTCCACCTACATCAAGAGTAGATGTGACATTTGGTACCCAAGTTCTTGTGGGTCCTGAAATGTTAGTCTTTGGCACCCATGCATATAGATTTATATCTACTAATCTTCTAATTCTACATTGTGGTGAGATGTGTCCATGTAATCCACAGTAGGTGCAAGTAGTATGCCTATTAGTATTCGGAGCATGTTGATGGTGATGTCTATATGTAGCATGGTAATAGTTGTGTGGAATAGCAGGATAGTGACTATACATGGCAGCAGGATGATGGTTATGTCTATATGCAGCATGGTGATGGTTATGTCTATGTGCAGCATGGTGATGATTAGCAGGATAATGACTGTGCGTAGCAGTAGAATGATAGTTATGAGAATAATGTCTATGCACACGTAGTTTATGAGCTACATGGGAATACGTGTATATGTAAGCATGTTTACGTGCTGCATGTGGGTGACGTGTTTTACTATTATGAGTGGTTTTGTGTTGTGTGTGTCTTTTGCGTGATTGGGTTTGAGGTTGAGCAACCTGTTTTCCCAATCTAATCTATAATTTCTTAGAGGCAGCATGCAGTTCATTATACTTAGCATTTAAACCATCAATTTTAGCAATAGAGATCTTGTGTCTGTTCTTTTCTTCAGCAAGCTCAGTGTTGAGTGCTGTGATCTCACGTGTTTGCTTTTCAATAAGTGCTTTGGCATCATGTAGGCTTAGCTTAAGCTTGGATACCTCATTAGTGACTTCCGTGGGTGGAGTGTCTCTAACATTATCAAACAAGGAAGAAAGGTTTTGAATCTCTATTTCATAGCTTTTGATCTTCTCCTTAGCATGCTTATATTTACTAATGACTTTCTTGTGGTCATTTAGTAAATCATTAAACGCATCGCCAAGTTCATCAAAAGTAAAGTCATCGAGAGTTTTGCTAGTTACCTTATCGGATGTTGCCATTAGGCAGACTTAGCGGTGTCTTGAGGAGAGTCCTTTTCTTCCTCGGAATCATTTGCTTCGCTTTCATGCCAAATGCTAGTGTTGGCATACTTTCTTGAGGAAGACTTCTTGTAGGGCTTCTCATATCGGTTGCATTTCTTTGCGAAGGGACAGTCTTTTCGAACGTGTCCAGTCTTCTTGTAGCCGTAGAACGTTGGTTCATCCTCGTCATCTTCTTGTTGTTCCTTCTTTCTTCGATTGAAACGAAAGAACTTCTTGAAGTTGCGAACTAGAAGAGCTTGATCATCACCTTCAGAATTGTCGTCATCAATCTCTTCAGGATCAGCCCTTCGACGATGAGCTTTTAGGGCAATCTCTTTTGCCTTTGGAGCAGATTCTTCGAAGTCTTTGAGGTTAAGCTCGTGGGTCATCAGCTTTCCCATCAAAGTCTCCATAGACATTGTGGTGAGATCATTGCCTTCTATGATAGCAGTTACCTTAGGGTTCCAAATCTTCGGTAGCCCCCTAAGTAACTTGCAGATCTTCTCATGATTTGTATATTGTTTGCCAATAGATGACAAAGGGTTGATGATGTCAAGGAACCTTGTAAACATTTGGGTGATCATCTCATTAGGCTTCATCTTGAATGTCTCGTATTCTTGACTGAGACGACTGATTTTCGACTCCTTGACTTGGGTAGTTCCTTCATGCGTCACTTCTAGAAGTTTCCATACTTCTTGCGAGGTGGTGCATGTCGAAACCATGTTAAACTCATTCCTGTCTATTGCACAAAATAAAGCATTAATAGCTCTCGCGTCTAGACTTGCCTATTTTTTTCCTCGTCGGAATATTTGTCGTTGGGTTTCTCGACGAGATCTCCATTGACAACTATTCTGACGGGCTTTTTGTAACCATCGGTGACAATGGTCCACAGGTCGAAGTCTAGAGACTTGAGATAAAAACTCATCCTTGTTTTCCAATAGGTGTAGTCTGTTCCATCAAATAGGGGTGGCCTATGAGTGGATTGCCCTTCACCATGATTGGAAAACATGGGTTGTGTGGTTGCCATGGATCAGCTCTAGGATGTTAGTCTTTGTTGAGAGAACAGAGCTCTGATACCAATTGAAGTACAGGTAGGCAACTCTAGAGGAGGATAAATAGAGTTTGTAACAAAAAAGATAAATTAAAACTTAAACTCTTTTCACCAACAAAATAATCAGAGTAAAATAAATATGGAAATAAAGTAAGCAAGAGCAAGCACAAACACAACAAGATTTTTAACCTGGTTTCCCTCGTAGAGGACTAGTGCAGGCCTGAGAACTCTGGCTCAGGATTGAAATCCACTATTTGTGATCAAACCCTAAAAATCAGCTTCCTGTAATTTAGGGGGCAGAGTTCGGTCCGAACTCTGTGTGGAGGCAAAGTTCGGCCCGAAATATGTCTCCTATGGACAGAAAGTTCTTAATGGGCTTCTGGATGAATGGGCTGATTTGGATATTGGCTAAGTAAACCTATAAGGCTATATCTAGCCCAAAGTTGCGCAGTATGACCCAACGTACATTATCCTATACTCAAAAACAGTAAAACGTACAGACTCCAGAATACACAAAGTAGTAAATCTTCAGGCAGCTGTAGTCTTGAACCGATGAGCCGAGTTGATCGATTTCGTGCTTGATGCGTCAAATTGGACTATGATAAATATTTTTTTTGTTAATTGTCAAGATTAGGTTGATTGTGATCCGGTTTGGGTCAACATTTAGTTCACACATGTCTCCTTGTGATGGGAGAGTGAACAAATGTCACGACCCGCACCCGAAATAAGGGCATGAGTGAGTGGGTACGTCCAGCCTACGCTGCAGCATCGGTGGTAGAAAGCTGTCTAAGTCAACAATGCTAACGCACACACACACACACACACACATATATATATTTTTGCTAAATCCCCAGATTTTATTCCTTTAAAAGGCGCAAAATGTCAAAGCCTTTACAAGTAAGCGCAAAAACAAAACTACAACAACAAAAAGGAACATCCGCTAGAAATGCAAGGTGCGCCTGAGCCCCTCACTAATGTGCTTGCAGAGACTGCTGACTTTGTTAATTTGTTTGAGGACCTCCCTAATCAGTTGGTTGTCGAAATATTGGTGACCCTCGTATCTGAATTTGTTGCGATTCTTCCAAATTACCCAAATGATAGTGGCTGCAATGATCTGGTGGCCGTGCGAAGCAGTACCCCAGTTGGCTAAGAGATCGTTGAAGCCCCCAACAGCACGGTTATGTCTGCACCGAATAGACATGGCGGTCCACACCTGCGTCGATGGGTCTCTTGAGTGCAGAATATGATCTACCGTCTCCGAATGATGCTCCGAGCAGCAGTGACAAGCTGAAGCTAGGCTGAACAATGGAGGTGAGAGCGTCATCAGTGGGGAGCTTCCTACGGAATGATCTCCAAATCAGAAAGGACCATTTTTTAGGGCTGCAAGCCTGCCAGAAAGGCCCGATGATCGGGGATGGCACACCGACTCCGCGTATCGCTCTTCTCACCGATGCTAGAAAGAAAGCACCGTTATCCGAGAGGGACCATCTCAGAGCATCCTGTTCCGACTTAACTTTTAGACCATTAGCGGCCAAAGCTTCTGCAGCCTCCTCTCCAATCCACACCCGGACTAAGTCCCAATTCCAATCCCCAGCGCTATCCCACATATCACAAATCGTATTGTAGAGTGGAGCTGCACTTGATGCTGGAGAAGGTCGTTCCTGGACCAACGCTCGTGGAACAGCGACGATTTGCCCGTGCCCAGTTTAAGACAAATCAGAGGCTCTGCAAGATGCCGTCTGTTCAAGAAGCGTCACCAAGATTCAGATGACCTATTATTGTACTCAACGACAGACGGATGTGTATACCTAAAGTATCTAGCCTTCATGAGCCGCACCCAGATAGTACGGCTCCCGCGAAGCTTCCACCACATCATTATTGAGCGCATCTATCACATGCGACAACCTGTAAAATCTAAGACCTCCCTCCACTGTAGGTCTGGCCATGGTGTTCCAGCTAGCCCAGTGATGTTTATCCTTACCTTCGCTATGACTCCATAGAAAGTTGGCAAAAATATTTTCAATATGAGCGAGCACCTTCTTAGGGGCGAATAAGCTGCTAAAGTGTAAATGGGGATGAAGGAGAGGACGTGCTGAATTAGGATCATCTTTTCGCCTGGCGACAAGGTCGCATTGTGCCATCCTTCAATTCTTTTCCTTATTTTACCCATTAGCCCTTCATATATGCCTGCGTTGGATCTGCCGTACACCAGTGGGCACCCAAGGTAAGAGAACGGAGGATACGTAGTAGAGAAGGACGTGATGTTAGTAAGGGTGGTAACGTGATCTCTGTTGGCCTTGTGGTGAGTATAAATAACACTTTGTTGTGGTTGATACATTGTCCAGAGCATCTGATGTATCTCTGTAGCATTTTGTGGACCACTTCCATGGACCCGCGTCGTCGGAGGAGAAAATGAGGATATCGTCGTCGTAAGCAAGGTGAGTGATGATGGGGCATCCGGTAGTGGTGTGAAAAAGTTAGAATCGGGGAGTACCCACCATTTTGTTGAGATTTCTGCTATGGGCTTCAGCGACGATGATGAAGATGGTGGAGGATAAGGGGTCTCCCTGTCTGACTTTGTGACTCGATTTAAAGAATTCCTCTGCTTGACCGTTAACAACGGTTAAAAACCACGCGTTGCTGATCGATCTCTACACGATGTCTGTCCAGGCCTCCGAAAACCCGAACATCCTGAACACCTAAATCATGAATTGTCAGTCCAGCCTGTCGTACGCTTTCTTCATATCCAGTTTGATAGCAATGTTCCCTCCCCTCGATGGGAATTTCATACAGGTAATTATTTCCTGAGCCAGGAGGATGTTGTCTAAAATGTTCCTGCTTCGTACGAAGCCGCTTTGCTCCTAGGATATAATCTTGGGAGAAGCTCGGACATGCAGTTGATAATGATCTTCGATATAATTTTATTGGTAAAGGTGCACAAGCTCAGAGGACGAAAGTCTTTGAAGGACTTCAGATTATCCTTCTTGGGGATGAGAATCAGGTTGGCACAAGATATCTATCTGGGGTATTTGGCTCCTTGGAAGAAGGCCGTAACCGCTTTATGGATGTCCGACTTGATGATATCCCAGCAAGTTCTAAAGAAGACGCCGGTGAATCCGTCGGGCCTAGGAGCGCTATGTTCATTCAGGGCCCATACTGTATCTTTAACCTCCCGCTCGGAAGGAAGCAGCTGAAGCTTGGTATTGTTGCTATCCTCAATCAAGCGTGGTATCTCCATAAGGAATTCCGTATCCTTGATGATGGCTTCTTTGGTGAATAACTGGGAGTAGAAGTTGGCCGCTGCCAATTGGATACCCTGTTGATCTTTTATGATGTGTCCCCCCTCGTTAGTGATCTGGTGTAGGTTAAGCTGCTGTCTGTGCCCCTTAACATAGGAGTGAAAGTAACTAGTGTTTTTGTCTCCCTCGCTATCCCAGTGCAACCTGGCTTTTTGTTTCCAGAATTCTGTCTCAACTTTCAACCGAAACTTCAGCAACGCACTGGTAAGGTTGAGGGAGGTGCAGGCCACAGGGGTTTTGTCGGTAGCAAAAAGATTCTCTGCTCGAGCGACGTCATCCTCAGCATAACGGATAGCCTGGAATATGTCGCCAAAAGCTTCCTTGCTCCAGACTGTAAGGGCTTTTCTAATGGCTTTTAACTTGGTCGCGGCTCGGACGAGGGGGTCTAGTTCATCGGGGGCACTCCTGGCCGCGTTCACGATATTCCTGAATTGAGGGTGATGGCTCCAGAGGTTAAGGAAGCAGAAACTTTTCTTGATCTGGTTTGAATTGTGGCTGATTTCGATGAGAACAGAGGAGTGATCCGATTTGGTGGCGTTGAGGTACGATAGGGTAGAGATGATCACCATGTCTGCCCACTGAGCATTAATGAGAGCACGATCAAGGAGGAAATATTGTCGTCAAGCACCATCCTGCATGTTATACCAGGTGAAGGCGTTGCCGGTGAACTTTAGGGGTGTCAACTGAGAACTGAATATGAAGTTGGTGAAATCTGTAGGAACGAAATCATAAAGCAGAATACTCTAGAGGGGGGGGTGAATAGAGTAGGCCGCGGAATATTGCTAATTAAAACTTGTTAGCAGTTAGATCACAGAAATAATAATAATCACAAAGTAAATAACTGTAATGAAAAGAGTGATTAGAAGGAAAACGCAAACACAGAGATTTATATCGGTTTCCCTCTTGTGAAGACTAGTCCAGTCGGAAGAACTCTAGCTTCCAGTTGAATCCACTATTGGAAAATCTTGCAAGTTTTCATACGAAGTCCTTGCAACTTCTACAGACGCGAGCTTTGATACGAAAAACTCGACCAAGTTCAGTTTTGAAGAGTCTTTCTTCAATCAAGCCTCCGATTACAATTTTTCTGAAATCTTTTAGACCGTACCGTACCGGCAAATTAACTAGAGAATTGTAACTGGCTTGGGATTTGAAAATGGAAGCCTTTTAGAAAACTCTTTGGAAGAAACGTAAGCTTTAGAAGAGAAGAGATGAAAGTGAATTGGTGTGTTCAAATGATCATAATTCTTCTCTATTTATAGTTTTTCCAAAGACAGAACTCTGACAAAATTCGGGCAGAATTCGGACAGAACTCTTTGTAACCAACCGCAACCGAAGGACGACCAAGTTCAAAATCAAACATTCACATAACGTTCACCTTGGCCGAACTCTGGCCGAGTTCTGTCAGGGTTTGGTCAGGTTGATTTTCTGAAAATAGTTTTTGACTTTTTGAAAATCCTTCAGAAGCTTTTTGTAAAAGTAGATGTTTTTCAAAAACATAGGTCATTTTTAAAAGATAGGTCAGTTTTGAAAAATGATTTCGGATAGCCTATTTGCCAGTACGACTTGGTGTACAAAGTATTCCTAGACTCAATAAAAATGAAAATTATATTGCGTAAAGAAATACAATCTTGAGTGGCAAACAGATCTTTGTTCTTGAACTGAGTAGATATCCAATCTTGATCAGTGTCTAAAACGTCTTTAGTAAACATCTGAATTGATTCGTATATCGAGACAGAGTTTGATCAATTATTAAAATCAGGTTTGACCATGACCAATGTGCCAACAATCTCCCCCATTTTGATAATTGACAAACCTTGACCGATATAACATCTTGGTCTTTATCAATTCAAAATAGTACTGAATATATAATGAAAAATTGTTCATAACCTGCATTCATGAAGATGTTAGATCTTATTTCTCCCCCGTTGTCACTTAGCAAAATAATTACAAAAGAGAAAGCTCCCCTGCAATAAATGCATAAGTAACAATCAGTGAAGAAACACAAAAAATATGAATAAAGACATTCAACACATGCATGGTATAAGATAAACAGACGAAAATAAGATAAACAAATAATATTTATCATAGGCAGTTTATATGGATGCATAAAAAAATGATAATGCTATAATAAAGCTGAATCAAATAAAGTGCTAAACTGAATAATAAACTAAACTCAGTAATATGCTAAACTGAAGCATAAAAACATGTCCATCAAAAGTCACAAATCATATCCAAAATAAAAAGAGTACTGATACTACCTTCGAATGTCGGAGCATTTCCAAGTAAACATAAGACAAAAACATCAGTCTCAAAAGGTAACAACTCAAAAGTCATCCTCATCCTCATCATCATCTGCTGCAGTGCCAGCATGTCCAGATGGACCAGCTCCAGAAGTATGTGGAGTAGCACCAGAAGTACGATACCAATCGTATGCGTCCCCTGGCTGGAACAAAGAGTGGACCGCATCATCATTAATGCGGTAACCAGATACAGAAGGATCTCTAGGAAGAGAGCTAGCAGAGTGACCCGTCTGTACAAATCTAAGATCGGCAAAGGAGTTCGCAATAGCGTGGAACCGAGTTACGTCACGGAACTCATGTTCCCTGGAAGTGTCAACAAAGAATATCTACAGATCTGATAGGTGCTGGTGAATACCCTCAAAGGTCATAGGGTAAGACTGAGGAGGACCAGGTGCAGTAGGAGCAGGTGTAGTAGGAGTAGGTGCAGGAGGTGGAGGAGCAGTGGCAATGCTGCGACGAGAAAGCTTGAGGAACTTGGGCTCAGGGTCCAGAGCACAAGTGGATAAATCAATATCAAATCGCTGAAAGATGCGTGGGATAATCATCGCATAAGAGAGGTTGCGATCTCTTCCGCGACATCTACCCATCATCTGAATAACAGTCTTAGGGGCAGAAAAAGTAATCCCCTTAAGAATGTGATATAAAGCAGAAAGTTCTAGGGCAGTGACATCATCTTTTGAAGTGGATTTTGGAAGTAGAGTGGAATAGATGATGCGATGTAATTCGTAGTTAAACAAGTTCAAGTTATTGGCCTTAAACTTTCCAGGACGAGCACGTGCGGGCGCACAAAGCTCATTCTTGAAACTTACAAGAGTCGTGCCCTCGGGGAAATCAAAGTCAGTGATGTCATCGAGCGGGGCACCTTCGTTTGGGAGACCAAGGATTTCCGCTAGCGATTCATTATTGAACTCGATATCTATACCGCCGACACGAGTTCTCACGGTAAAAGTGTCTAACACGAAATTATAATAAAACAGTCTAATGGCATTAGTATAGCTGTAGGGAATTGTAAAATAGCAAAGTGGTGTAACCCTAATACCTCAAAGTAAGGACGATGGTCAGAAAATATTGTCCACTTGATCGGAGATCCGGTACATATAGTACGCATAATAAAGTAGGCATACCAAAGTAATGCTTGGTCGGGAGTTTTGAAATAAAACTCGTCCGATGCACCATCATCCGATTGGACCGAGGAAAAGAGGGAATCCGTGTGCGGATCAGAAGACGATTCCTCTTCACTGGCATGCGTCTTCTTCCTCTTGAAAGGATTGAATTCCTTAGGCATTCTATCCCAAAAACTATAAACCCTAAAAATTTGAAAGTAGAAAAGAGAAGGAATTATACCTTCTGAGAATCAAGTATGCTGTAGAGGACGCGATTCTCCGCACAAATCCAAATTTTGGATGAAGATCTCCACGTAGAATGAAAGAAAAGAGGTGAAGAAGAGCTAGGGTTTTGGGCGACTGCTGTTGCTGTTGATGTGGTTTTGGAAGAGATGAAGAAGATGGGGGCCTCGGGTTCTGACTGAAATATATATATACACCCAGCCGAACTCTGGCCGAATTCGGACCGAACTCGGGCCGAATTCGCTAAGGGTTCTCCTGGCTATATAATTTTTTTTGTGGGCCACATCTTTTTCATCAATTCATTTCAAATATTTAATTTAAAGTTTAGTAATTTAAATTTCAAATAATATAATTAATATTATTTTATAAATTAATATTCTTTACTCAACATCTGTTTCAGATTAGCTGTAGGAGTACTGTCCCAGCTAACGGAGGTTCATCGGGGAATTCTTAAATATCGTTTCGCTTCGACCGTAGTCGTGGTGACAAACAGACTCTTTTTAGGCTTGTCTCAAAAACAGTTTATTGAGTATTGAATAATTTAATAAATAAAACAAAATTAATTAATATTATTGACATCTAAAATTCCTAATTCTCGACGTAAATAATTGAAATGATCTTCCGTTAGAGGTTTTGTGAGTATGTCAGCCAATTGATTCTGTATGTCTATGTATACAAGGTGTTGATGATCTCTAAGAAAGTGACGATCTCTATTTTGTTGATGATCTCTAAGAAAGTGATGTCGAATCTCGATATGCTTAGTTCGAGAGTGATATACTGGATTCTTAGTCAAATTAATAGAACTAGTGTTATCACAGAAAATGGGTATGTGTGTAAAATGCAATCCATAGTCTTCTAAAGTTTGTTTCATCCACAAAATTTGTGCACAACAACGTCCTGCGACGATATACTCAGCCTCGGTTGTTGATAATGTGACAAAATTTTGCTTTTTGCTAAACCAAGAGACTAGAGCTTTTCCTAGGAAATGATATGTGCCGCTGGTACTTTTTCTATCTACTTTGCATCCGGCAAAATCAGCATCAGAATAACCGGTTAGGTCAAATAACGTGGTTTTGGGATACCATAAGCCGACAGAAGAAGTGCCTTTAAGGTATCGGAAGATACGCTTAACTGCGCACAGATGTGATTCTTTAGGATTGGCTTAAAAACATGCACACAAGCAAACACTAACATAATGTCTGGTCGTCTAGCAGTTAAATACAGTAAGCTACCGATCATACCTCGATACTTACGTATGTCGACGGGTTTGCCTTGTTCATCAATATCAAGCTTGGTTAAAGTCGCCATTGGAGTGCTAAGTGGTTTGACTGCTTCCAGGTCGAACTTCTTTAGTAGATCCTTTGTGTACTTTGCTTAATTTATGAACGTCCCATTGTTGGTTTGTTTGATTTGCAGTCCGAGAAAGAATTTCAGCTCTCCCATCATGCTCATCTCAAACTCATTCTGCATACACTTGAAAATTCTTGACAAAGAGATTCATCAGTAGATCCAAAAATAATATCATCTACATAGACTTGAATCAAAAGAATATTGTTATTTAAAGACTTTATAAATAATGTAGTGTCAATCTTTCCCTTTGAAAAACCGTTGTCAA
>JANAVB010009076.1:0-38885 GCA_029216955.1 Iris pallida | reverse complement strand
TATGATAATAACTGGACCACCGTTACTTGGTGAGAGCGAAGCAGTGCCGCAAAAACTTCGACAGATGGCCTTGTGAAGGGTCCGCACGAAGGTTGCTTGAAAATCTCAAGCGAGGGACTTCCGAATCCACGGAACAGTCGAGTCCACGACCGAGAAAAGAAAACAAATCTCAAACTTTAAAGAAGAATTTTTATTGATTAAAAGTTGTTCCCCTATTGCATAAAGAAAGTGCCTATTTATAGGACTTTTATGACAACCAAATTCTGGTCAAATAAAGATAAAACATATCCTAATAAGATATAGTCAAAATAAGAGTCATAAAATAAATATGATTCTTATCAACTCTTAAAAAAGATAAAGCAAAAGAAAAAGAATCCTAAAAGGACTCGGAGTTGGAATCCACGCTACATCAGAATCTGTTAGTAAAATTTATGATTCATATATTAATATGTAAGACCTGAGCGTACACATGAGGTGTGTACATTCTATATATCTAGAACGAGTTGGCTATACATTTTTTTAAAATGTCCAATACGTAAGAGGCTTTGTGCACGCTACAACGAGTTAGCTATACATTTTTTTGAGATGTATATGCAAGGGACTTTGTGCACGTTGTATGTATTGCATGTCTTTTGAGCCCACTATCTTCAACTCCACCATTATTATATAAAAAAAAATAGTATGTCTCGTGGTTCGATCTGCTGATCTTCCGTTATCCAGCTAGGATCTTATAGTCTCCACTCAAGTTTACATTAAGGATATTAACTTCGTACACAGTTATGGATAAATATTAACTATGTGTCGAACCGTTATGTCGGTGTCATGCATGTGTGTATAACATCATCCAAAACTTTTGGTTATGAATTCGGTTATGAAGTATAGGCTGTTTGTTAGAGATTTGGCTATCTAATATTTGAGACCAAGTTGGTACCAAGCATGTCCAATCAAGCGTGAGATGTAACGTTGTTGTAATATATATATATATATATATATATATATATATATATATATATATATATATATATATGAAGTAGATCAGGAGTTCTGCTCCCTCTTCTATTGTCGAATCGAGCGAACAAAAAAAGAAGAATGGATCGATCCCGACGCACAAGAAAAACGGTGCTTTGGCAGGACTTCCAAACGGGACCCCCGATCCGCTTATATAAGCAAATATATAATTTGATGATACAAACTAGGTTGACCTGTAATTCTGCACCTTATCCTCATCCTCATCCTCATGTAATGCATATAGTCCCTAAGTCCCATACTTATAGCCTTTGGACCACTGAAGATTAGCCAGAATAAGAATTTGTGGCTCGGAAGAGAGGAAGGTTTATTCCTAGATAAAGGGATTTATATTGGATATTTTTTTGTTGGACATAATTAAACCACAAACTAAATTTTGACGAGTCAACTAAATTTGGAAAGATGACGAGTCAAACCACTAACAGTCGAAACTGACCGGAACTTACTTTAGTATGAGAAAGCAGAAAAAGGACAGAAAAAGTCGCAGTATTGAATGCATGTTGACGCATAGAGGGCGTCACGCATGTCAGCAAGTAACGAACTATATAAATTCCCTTTATATATATATATATATATATATTATATATATATATATATATATATATATGGAGCGGATCGGGAGCCCCGCCCGCGGAGCCCCGCCGAAGCCCCCGCGATCCTTAGCCGTTGGATCGCGCGGGTGGGGGTGGGCCCCACGCGGGCCCCGCGCGATCCGATGGTGCAGGGGGGGCGGGGCTTCGGCGGGGCTCCGCGGGCGGGTATCCCGATCCGTCTCTAATCCGTAATTAATTTATTAATATTAATGTTAATATTAACATTAAATACTAAAAATTAACATTAAACTTAACATTAAAATTAATATTAACATTAACATTAAAATTAATATAAAAAAATTAATATTAACATTAAATTAATATTAACATTAATATTACGAATTAGAGTGAGGGAGTTTTTAGGGGGTTTTCTAAGGAGGACTTTTGATCCGCTCTAAATCCCCTTCGTTTTGCTTTTTTTTTTTTTTTCAATTTTTTTAAGGATTTTATATCATGCTTCACGCTTGTTAGCTAAGGGTGTTAAAAGAACTAAAGTTTTCGGTTTATGAGCTCGAAAAGTGATTTTTTTTTTTTTTTGTTAATATAGTTATTAAAAGAAGAATATTGTAATTGTGAAGGAGACTTTTACCATACAGTTCGACTACAAACATTTTTTTTTTAGGGTGTCCATTTCTTAATCAATAGATTATCCAGCTTCGAATCGGTAAGAAAAAAGTCAGTTCAATTTCGGTTTTGAAAATGCTAAAAAAAAATTATCCAGTTTCGATTAAAAACTAAAAATCGAATAAGACTTGTGCAATTATGTAAATACTCTCAATTTTGTTCATATGTTGTAATTAAAATATGTAATTTTTTAAGCAACAATTATATTTGTGTGTTTTGAAACGAAACTTTGGTAGTTTAACAACTAATCTAACTTTGGACTCAAATGCAACAAATATTTGTATAAAAATTATAGTTTTTAATATCATTTAACCACGATTTTAACTTTGGACCCTACCTATTATATAATAGAAATAATCCAATGGAACAAACCGAATAAACCGAATCGTTATTCGGTTCGGTTTCGGTTTTGGCCAATTTTGATCGGTTCGTTTTTATATTTTTTTAGAATTTCAGTTTATTCGATTTTGACTATTTCGGTTCGGTTGAAACCGAATAAACCGCTCACCCCTAAATCCAACGTTTGTCATTGATGGATTTCAAAAGTATATGTTTTATGAGTATATTTTCAATTTGTTACAAAGTTGGTATGAACACTTATAATTAGATATGAATTTACTCTACATTTTTAGTATATCTTCTAATTAGTCTCCTATTAAATCTGAAGTTTGGCTTAAGCTTTATTTTTCTTAGAGAGTCGAGTTTTTCTTAGCTTAATATTGTTCAAGATGATTGCACATGAGTTGATGGTCAGCTACAAACTGATGAGTTTCTTTGTCGGCATAATACTGTTGGGACATTCTTAGAGTAGAAAAGTACGCAACCTATGTGAGTCAAACTTGAAAACTACGTGGCTACGCGATTATACTTTGACTTGAAAAATTAAGGTTCCAAAGTGGAAGTCAAATATTTTAACTAGGAGAAGAGGAAGACAACCGAGAAAATTTTCTTCCTTAGGATTTTTCTGAAATTATATTCTCAAGCAGCAATTAATTAGCAATAAGTGACAAAAATGTGACTGATTATCTATTCTACTATATAATAGGAAAACTTAGATGGTGAAACTTTTGAATTCCGAAAATACTCTTACATATTTATACTAATTAAAAATAGTTCATTAATTTTAATAAGGACAACTTAGTAATTAGGAAGACTATCCTTTGGTCTTCTTAAAGAGTTTTCATAAACTAATTAAAAAATATTAAAATACGTACAAGACACGTGCACATATGCTAGTATATACTAAAGAGTTTTACAACTTAGTTAATGGCCTGAAAAAAATATCCTAGAAAAATGAAAAACAACTTGTCATAAAATATGATGGGCTAAGTGGAGATGCAAACAAATTCTCAGGCTCAATGGAACTTATAAATTTTTGTTTGATTTGATATAATTAATATAACTGGTGTAATAAATGTTGTATCAAATTTTTTAAGTTTTCTAACTATTGTTGCGGCAAAGATGAATAATATCATTTTAGTCGACTAATACTTACAATGCTGCTTCTTGAACTGTGCGAGTCGACCGTATGCATGCGGACTGTATGAATGGTCCGTGCCGACATGACGACCTCTTATTGTTAGCAAGGATAGGTCGAAGACAATGGAAAAAAACTACTTAGCATGGTCCTTTTGTAAGATTTATCCCTACGATTCGAGAAGCATTTTCGTAAACTTATTATACAATTTTTAGTTTTGTTAATGGAAGTTGAGGGAAGTATTGTATATCGGATATAATCTTGTGCATACCATCAAATGAAATCATCAAAGGGAAAATTTATTTGAAATGTCAGGTTATGACAATAAATGTTATATACAAGTATTTATAATTATGGGAAAAGCGAGAAAAAAATCCTTAATTTGTTAACGGTTTGAAATATTAAATTAATTAGTATTGCTCTATTTTCAGTTGGTATTTTATTTTGTATATTGATGGTGGAGTCCAAAGAGCCGTGCCCCGGAGTCCCCTCATATATTGTGAAGTTCACCTCGAATATATGATAAAATTATAGTACAGAAGTTATATATGTTGGTGTCTCGGTGTCATACGTATGTAGTCACTCCGTGTAGTGAACATATTATTTTGTCCGTGTAGTGAAAAAAACTGACTCCTATGTTATCTTTTTTTTTATACAGTATATATACCACAAAATTACTTAGGAGGTATGTTATCTTTTTTTTTAAGGGATATTTTAGCAAATGCTCCTATTTGAAATGCTAAAACTAATATATACCTCCACTATTTTTTTTAATTAGCAAATACCTCCACTCCCATGTAAACAGTAAAAAAAGAAAGAAAAAAAGTGAGGGTATATCTTAAATTTTTGCTGTTCCGTACCTTCAAATGGGGGTATTTGTTAGATAAAAACAATAGTGGGGATATATGCTAGTTTTAACATTTCAAATGGGGGCATTTGCTAAAATATTTCTGGGTGTGCATCGGTCGGTGGTCGACCTATTTTGTCCCAACCGAAGTCGAACCGAAGTTAATCGGTTTGAAAATAAACAAAATCGAACCAAACCAACCAAATGGTCGGTTCGGTATTGAAACCGACCGACTTGGTTCGGTTTGGATTGGTTCGACTTGGTCGGTTTTGATCACATAAAAAATTGGACTGTATGCTTTCTTTTTGTGAAACCTCAGTCAACTTGTACTTTGCAAAAGTAAATACAATTCAGCAGCTTCAATTCAACTTGCGCTTTGCAGGTGGAGAAAAATGCCAATTAATATAAAAAAATCATATACATTCAACCAAAAATTTCTTCCATGTGCACGAGCAATTAGAAAAGAATAGGAGCCGCAAGCACTCCTCTTTGAGACTAGAGAGAGAGCTCTTTCAACTTCAACTTGATAAATGGCTGTGATGTGAATAAATGAACCAAACCGGTATAATACAACCCAATAAATCCATACCCAACCGGTCAACCCTAATTATTTAACAAGGAGTTGGTTCGGTTCGTTTAGTCGGTTTTTGGCATAACCAAACCGTGAACCGAACCGAATCGGTCGGTTTTGAAAAAATTGAAGCCGAACCAAACCAACTGAACCATCGATTCGGTTTAAAACCAATCGATTCGGTTTGACTTGGTTTGACTTGGTTCGATTTGGTCGGTTTGACTTAATTGTGCACAACCCTACTTAAATAATTAATATATACAGTATATACCACAAAATTACAATGGTACGAAATGGACATTATATGCAATAAATTCCCCCTCAGCTCCCAGAATGGAAAAAAGCCAAATGATCTTTCCCCCTTACTTTTTTCACCACCACATCATCTTCACTCTCACTTCTTCAGCTCAGTAACAAACAGTAGCAGTAAAAAATAAATAAATCAAGAAGCATAACCCCTTACTTATTTAAGCATCCCCACCATCCCAAACTCCATACTTACTCCCCTTCGTAATTAATCCCACCCAGCTAAAAGCGCACCGACCGACCCACGCGGCCATGGACTTCGACGACGCGGAGGAGGAGCTCGACCTCGGCTCCGGCGGCCGGAAGGCCGCCGCGCCGCCCGCCAGGTACCGCGAGTGCCTCAAGAACCACGCGGTGGGCATCGGCGGACACGCCGTCGACGGCTGCGGGGAGTTCATGCCCGCCGGCGAGGACGGCTCCCTCGACGCGCTCCGCTGCGCCGCCTGCGGCTGCCACCGCAACTTCCACCACAAGGAGCTGCAGGCGGACGGCCCCGCCGCCGCGGCGGCCGCGGCCTACCAGTACCACCACCACCACCCCCCCGGCCCCGGCCAGTTCTCCCCCTACTACAGGACCCCGGCCGGCTACCTGCACCAGCACGCGCCGGCGGCGGCGCGGGCTCTGGCGGCGCCGCTGGCGCTGCCGTCGACCTCCGGCGAGGAGCTGTCGGACCCGGGGTCCGGGTCCGGGCGGAAGAGGTTCCGGACGAAGTTCAGCCAGGAGCAGAAGGAGAAGATGCTGGCGTTCGCGGAGCGGGTCGGGTGGCGGATCCAGAAGCAGGACGAGGAGGCGGTCCGGAGCTTCTGCGAGGAGGCCATGGTGAAGAGGCAGGTGCTCAAGGTGTGGATGCACAAAACAAGCACACTCTCGGTAAGAAGCCCTTGTTGCTCCCTCCCCCTCTCGACTCCAGCTAGGGCTTCCTCCTTTCTTCTTTCTTTTTTGGGGAAAATTAGGGTTAGGGTTAGGGCTTCGGAAATTTGAGGTTTTAATTAACTATTGGTCATCATTGACATGTAGTCCTCGATCTATCTAATGATGGCGTTAATTCCTAGTATTAAGCCTTCTCTTCCTTGTACTACTATATAATTATTCTGTCGTGGCATTAATTATTAATTATTGTTTGCTTTTTTGAGTTACATCGTGTGCATTTCTCTCTTCCAATTTTTTTTTTTTGGCAAACTCCATGCAAATGCAAATGCTTCGTGTTGTAGTAGTGTTCATTCTTATTTCCTATCAACTCCTTTGATTTATTATATGAGAAATATAAATGGATGTATATATGTATATCGAAACATGTCATTTTGTCCGCAATTTTTAACCGCGGACGTAATAGCCGGCCGGCCATTGCCCTCCTGCTATCTCCGGGTTCCACCAGACCTGGGGCAATGGCCGGCCACCACGTCGGCCAGCGGTCACGTCCGTGGTTTGGCAACGTAGCAGCTCCGTCCATATATACATGGATAATTTGTTTAGCTAGGGAATGTGTTCACAAGTTCCTCAAGCTTCTTTGAACTCCTCCCCCTCTCTCTCTCTCTATATATATACTCTATAGTGTTCCTTGGTGCAGCAGCATTAACTATGGCTGGTATGTTGGTGCAGCTGCTGCTGCTCCTCGCCATTAATATGCGCACATGAGTGCTGCGCTATGGAATCCATTCATACGTGGGTTGTCTCCTTCCTCTCGCTCTCTCTCTCTCTCTCTCTCTCTACTCTTATACTTTCTTTCTTCTGTGACACGTACGTATATACTTTCCCTCTCCGTTGAGAAGCAAGAAGAACCACTCCGTCGACTCCATGGCTGTGGCCAGTAGCTATAGTTTCATCACCTTGAGCAACTTGCCACCATCTTTGTTTACTGGAGGTGGGCCACTTCCGGGAACTGGGAAGCGGGACCACTTCCGAGAGCTGTGCTAATGGCGCTGATGGATCCGAGGCATGCACTGATGTGTACTGCAGCTTCTCCATTGATCACCGCCCCTGACTCTGAGCGAGAAAGAAAGAAAGGAGGAAAAAAAAAAAGTGACTGTGCTCTCCACTTTCGAGCTCTCGTGTCACTTCCGGGTCTTTTCGGGAGGAATCACTTTGTGGTGGTGTTTGGAGAATCAGAATAGTATTGTTGGGTTATTTCGTCTTTAAAAAATATTGAAAGATTGACAACCGAAGGTTGTCTTCTTCGTTTGGGTGTTGCCATTCCAAATTGAGCTATGTCTCCTCTAAGGAGGAAAAGCTCAATTATGTGCTAAATCTTGCATTACTATATTATGCTATGTCTCCTCTGAGGAGGAAGGCTTAATCATGTGCTAAATCTTGGAACTTGCATTACAAAGGAAAAAAAAGAAACATTTGTGCTACTTGTATCGGACAGAGCTGGCCCTGAGTAAGCCGGGCAAAACTTGGGGATTGGGCAACTCCCCTCTGCTAGGACAACCCTCCAAACTCAGCATGATCCAACCAAACTTCAGGGTCACGAATGACCACCAGGACCAGCTGACAATAAGAATCAAGGGGTAAGATGGGACAACCCAATCCTTCGGGCCGGCCCTGGCCGAGAAAGGTGCGATCGGGAAGACTAAAACAAGCTCGACCGAGCCAGTTATGGCCGTGGGAGTATTGTGTCATCTGCCAACAACTTGCGCTCGAGAACTATCATGCTAAACTATCTATATATCTACTTGAATCTGTGGATGTCTATATCGATGCAGATGAATGGCAGATCGAGCCTGCTAGTTGATAATTTCTTTAGTCCGTTTGATTCTACTCCTTGTTAATTTTTATAGTTATTTTTTAAATCATATATGCTAAGTCCAATATCATATCTCATGGATTACTTCTGACTCCGTTCCCAACCAAAAATCTTTAAATTAAACTTTATTGAAGGATATACATATATATATATTTAGTAAATGGCATGGCTCAAGAGAACTAAGCTTATTATGTATGTATATTACTTGACAATCACAACAAATTAATATTCTTAATTTGCCCGAGTATATATCATTGTTTTTACGAGTGGAATGGAAATCATGCTTTCCTTTTTATCAGTCCAACCTTAACCTCATTTCTCTTGCCCATGGCAATAGGGAGAGTACTGTTCTCCGTTCGCGTTCGCAGAGACCTTTGCCAGTCGAAGCTACTCGTGCAAACTACTCTCCCTCCTGCTGCTGGCTTGGCGTTGCGCAGCACTCTAGTTGTTCGCAGCCCTTTCGCATTGCTCATGGTCTTGATTTCTGCTTCCTTGTCGAGTGTTATTTTTACATCGGTAGATATCATGAAGTTAACGTTGTCGTTCGGAACGGATCGAAAGCCAAACTTGACTGTTCTGAATGGAGTGGTTGGCTTGTTCTTCTCCCATTTGTGCTCGTACAAACTTTGCAAGCGTAGAGTAAGAGAGTATATACCATCTTGATCTCTTCTTCCAAAGCATTCTCCACCTCAGTTTCCAGCTCCTTTCTTATTTTCAACTCTTCTTCTTCCTGACAGCGTCATCATGCATGTTAGCTAGGTTTAAAGCTCTCCATTAAAATAAAGAGTGCTGCTAGCTTGCCCGCCTGCGGGTCAATCCGCCGCCACATGGCGTTATCCCATTGGCAGGTCAACAGACATGAGACCCATGTATATAGGGGGGCCAATGGGCGGGCCCCCACCTGCAGGCAAGATAGCTTGTCCGCCCGCGGGTCAGTCCGCCGCCACGTGGCGTCATCCCATTGGCAGGTCAACATGCATGAGACCCATGCATATAGGGGGGCCAATGGGCGGGCCGCCCACCTGCAGGCAAGATAGCTTGTCCGCCTGCGGGTCAGTCCGCCGCCACGTGGCGTCATCCCATTGGCAGGTCAACATGCATGAGACCCATGCATATAGGGGGGCCAATGGGCGGGCCGCCCACCTGCAGGCAAGATAGCATTTTCCTAAAATAAATCTAAACTCATGTTTCCCTGCAAATCAATATATATGCTAAATGCCGTACATACTAATTGAAGTGTAATAGAAGAGTTAAAGAGACTACTACGTTGCCCGCCTGCGGGCCAGCCCATTCGTCATGTGTCGTCACCCCATTGGCAAGTCAACCGGCGTGGAACCCGTGAATATGAGGGGGGCCAATGGGGTACGGCCACGCAACGGGCTGGCTAGCCCGCCTGCAGGCAACTTAGCTTTTCCGAAAAGTTAATGATCACTCATGGATCATTGGAGTGTACCACAATATTGTCATCTCTCTCGGTCCTGCGATGAATAAAACATGAACTGGGTCTTCCATCATTGAACCTAATTGATCACTAGCCATTTCAAGAACATATATATTAGTATAAAGTTAGTAATAAGTAAACATATGCATGGAAGAGAAAATATAAGACTTAATGAAAAGAAGAAAAAAAAAACAAGAACGAGCGGTTATATAATAAGAACCTGATTTTTCTAGCTCCACCAATTTCAATTTCTCCATGGTATATAATCCTTGTGACTCTAGCCAGTACTTTCAAGTTGCATTCTTATAAGCATTGCTAGAACAACAGCTGGTCAAGTTTTCTTCTTGGCAAACAATTTAGGTGGGTGAGAATTAATTCGCAACAGTTAGAGGAATGATTTGAATTTTAAGCGCCAAAGATGTTTATGATGCTCCATAAGTAAGAAGATTTTGTAGTGTTCGTAGTGAAGGGACAACACAATGTTGGTGCTTTACTTGGAAGGAATGGAGAAAGGGAGAGTATAGTTTTGGTTGTCCTTGAAGCATAATTTGTTTGCCTACTCCCCGTGAAATATCATCGAGAGTTCCCTACTCCCCATCCCCCTTCTCTTTACATGGTAGGCCTCTTCAGAGTTAATTGTGCATAATTGTCAAGCTCCTTTGATTAGTTTTTAATTAAAACTTACTAAATGTTGTAACTCATGGCTTTTCACCTTTCATCTCCTTGTAACATACACATGACCTTTGGCCCTTCATTTCTTCATAACCCCCAACCTCTCTCACTATATAAAGAGAGGTTGGGATAGCTTGTATGTGGCACTTGAGTGATTTATATTATACGAATATACTTCGTCATATCTCTGGCGTGTTTGAGTTTTTGCCTTACAACACGTTATCAGCACTTTGCTCGTGCAACGGCGGTGACCCGACGTACCGTTCGTTTTTTTTACCTCCTTCTCCCGTACAGTAAGAAAGGTAATTTTTAAACTGACATTTTCATCCTAAATAACTAAATAAGGTACTTATTTTTGTCATATACTCGTATATAAGAGTATCTGTTATGCATTATCTAGTACTTGTGTCAAATGAAAAAAAAAGATTTAAAAAAAAATTTTGGACTAATTTTTTGGAAGAATATGTTTTGTTAAAACAAGTAACTACAATAGTATTGAAGAATATACTTTCTTTGTTACAGCAGACTATTTGATAAAAGAAAAAAAGAGGAAAACAAATTTTTTTTTCTTTTGTCCAATTCTACATTACTTGCTAAACTTTGTTGTTTGTCTTTACTGTTTGTAATACTAATCTTGTTTTCAAAGGAAAAAAACATATACATATTTTGTCTCAAGTGGGTTTTTGAACCCAGGACCTATCGGACCAGAACCTTAAACTAGCCCTTTAGACCACTTCCCCATTTTAGCTATTGTCACATTATTGCCCATTCCTTCTTGTTGTCTGGGATTTGGAGAGCTAACATTTAAATGCTAACATTTTTTTTTGGTAATGATGGATTTGAGCGCCTCAGTAGCAATTTTTTTTATGTTGCTCAGCGAATCATTGTAACAGATGAATAATAAAATTGTATTTTTTTTGTCGTTATTTTTTGGGCGTCGCTTCATTAGACATCGAAAAAATAGTTGACATTTTATTGGTGCCGCTTGCTTAGGCACCAATTCTTTTGTGTGCTGTTGCTTGCTTTTGTTGTACATTTTTTTTGCGTAATTACGGAAAAAAAAAAACAAACTTGAAAATTTTGAAAAATAGTTTTGGCTACATAAACAAATTCTGGCAATGCCAAATTTGGGCCTTCCAAAATAACATTTTTGGCTAATTTTTTTTTCAAAAGCAACGTTCATTTTGAGCACGCACTAAATTGTCACCTATTTTGCACAGTTCGCAAATAGTGTGAATTTCTTGAAAAATCTTATTTATTCTTACATTTGAAATTTTTTTTTACGAAGTCTCTCCGAATAGGCTCACCTATTTGGGTATGATGTCAGAAAGAACTTGGGACTTGGTTTTTAAGCGGTCCCTGGTGACCCTCCTCCCTCATTTTCCCGCCTGGTCATATTCACGTAGAGCTACTGAAAGGGGTTGACCGAATATTATTTTTGCTCAAATTGTATTTATAATTATGCATTTTTGCAAGAAACTAATTGACCTATCTATATCGGCCCGTCGATCGATAAAAGAGAATTTTAAAAAAAAACAAAAATTGTTTTTATTTACGATTGTTTGTTGTTGCTTATACAAACCAAATCCATATAAACCTGTCGTTTTATATGTTGACTGATCAAGATTTTTTCTTCTGTTGTAGAAAAATGTCGATCAAGATTGACGCAGGAACTACTTGGACTGGACGCAAGACATCCAGAACCATCTAGATGCACAGGGCCTCTTGGACGTCATCTATAACGAGGAAGAGCGCAAAGTGGAAGCACTCGCTCAATAAACGCCAAAGCGATGATTCTATTCCGCAGGCATTTATCTGACGCCATGAAGGCGGAGTTCATTGAAATCTCCTCGCCGAAGACGCTATGGGACTCTCCGAAAGAGCGCTTCAACCACCAGAAGACCATATGGCTGCCTGAAGCGCGCCATGACTGGTTGAACCTGCGCTTCCAAGACTTTAAGAGCGTAACTGATTATAACAATGAAGTCTGCAGGATTCGATCACTTCTCCAATACTGCGGTGAGATATTAACCGACAGTGATCTATTGGAGAAAATATACACCATATTTCCTTCCACTGACAACTTGCTCCAGAAGCAATACCGTCAGTCTAAGTTCACCAAGTTTTCCGAGCTCGTCACCCAGCTTTTACTAGACGAGAAGAACAGTCTCATTTTAATGAGAAACAACAATTCTCGTCCTGCTGGAACAAAGGCAATTCCAATGCCTGATGTAAACGCTCTCCGTGGACCAAATTCACGGTGGAAACGAGACAAGTGCCAAGTCGTCCCAGCCAAGGACAAAGGCGAGTTTAAGTCTCGTCACCCAAAGCGAGGTTCTAACAAGAACCAAGGACCTTTGACTCCTAGACAGTCTCATGGTAAGAACCAACGGGCCAGTCGTCCCAAAGCGAGAGTGGAAGGCCAAGCGCCTACTCTCTGCTACAATGTGGTGCTTATGGTCATATGCAACGGACTTGCAGGGCAACCCCCCAAGAAGTTGATAACTATCACAAGGGGCGCCAGGCCGAAGCAAATCTGGTCAACGAGTGCGAAAATCTAAATCTTGAGACCCCCGATTTTGTAGCAGAAATGGAAGAATGAATCTTTATTTTCTCTCTATATTTGATTTAAGTCATGAAAACTTTTGGTGGTTTGTATTTTCTGTTTTTCGATAAATTAAAGTTCTATTTCGAGCACTTTCCTCAACGTGTGACAAACTTTAATTTCCTTTACTTATAGGCATGGACCACGGGGTAGTAGATTGTCTGGTTGATAGTGGAACGACTCACACTATCTTGAGAGATAAATTATACTTTATCTCCTATACGCCTAAAGTAACCTCAGTGACAACCATTTCGGGACCCTCAAACCTTGTTCAAGGTTTTGGCAAAGCCCGTTTTTCGTTGTCCAATGGTACTCCCCGTTGAAGTATCAGAGGTCTTATATTATCCAAGGTCCAGTCGTACCTTACTGAGTTTTAAGGATATTCGAGAAAACAAATTTCATGTTGAAACTGCTCGAGAACATGACTTCGAGTATCTTTTCATTACCTCCACTCAGTACGGCCAAAAGCGTATCATGGAGAAGTTGAAAAGTCTTTCAAGTGGTTTGTATCTCACTTCGATACAACACATCGAGAGTAATCTTATCATTCGCCGAGCGCCAGTTGATGAGAGCATTTTTATGCTATGGCATGACCGGCTGGGTCATCCGGGTCAAAATACGATGCTTTGCACTATTAATACATCGTATGGGCATCCTCTTGGAGGAAAGAATTTCGTTATAAATCTGAAAAGCCTTTGCCAAGCTTGCTCGATTGGGAAGACGAATCTCAAGCCGCTCCATGTGAAACCTACGAGATTGGTTTCTCAATTCCTTGAAAGAATTCATGGAGATATTTGTGGACCAATCCAACCAACATGCGGACCATTTAAATATTCATGGTTTTGGTTGATGCATCGACTAGATGGTCACACGTAGTGTTATTGTCAACCCGAAACGCAGCGTTTCCTAAACTCCTCGCCCAGATCATTAAGTTAAGGGCTCACCATTTGGATTATCCGATAAAGTCTATTAGACTTGATAATGCCGCGGAGTTTACATCAAAGACTTTCGATGATTATTACATGACTTTGGGAATAAATCTTGAACACCCTGTTGCGTATGTTCATACCCAAAATGGCCTAGCGGAAGCTTTTATAAAGCGACTGCAAGTGATAACGCGGACCTTGGTTATGCACACCAAACTCCCACTATCTGCATGGGGCTATACAATTTTGCACGCTGTAAATTTGGTCCGTCTGAGGCCCATGGCCACCCAACCACTTTCTGCGTACCAGCTGGTTACCGGATGTGAGCCTGACGTCTCACATTTACGTGTGTTTGGGTGCCTAGTCAATGTTCCAATTGAGCCGATAAGGCGTTCAAAATTTGGACCTCAGAAGCGACGGGAAATATATGTCGGTTATAACTCTCCGTCCATCATTCGCTATTTAAAGCCCTTGACAGGCAATCTCTTTACCGCGAGACACGCAGATTGTGACTTTGATGAAGCAATCTTCCCGTCATTAGGAGGAGAAATGCACGCTAACGTTGAAGAGGAACGACGTGAATTAGTATGGCATGTGCCCACTTTTGCTCTTCATGATCCCCCCCTCTGCACATAGTGATAAGGAAGTGCAGAGGATTCTAGGTCTGCAAGATATTGCAAATCAAATGCCAGACGCATTTAGCGACCTAACAAAAGTCACGAGATCAATTATACCTGCTGCAAATGTGCCTGCAAGGATAGACGTCCCTGAGAGATGTAGTGCCCCGTCCCTACATCGTGCCCCGTACTCTGTCCACGAGGTGCGCGAGAAAGGAACACTGTCGCTATCGATTCGATCGGGACCGATAGGTCGGGATCGACCGAGTCGATCGAACGGGAACGATTGAATTAAGATCCATTCCTCGTTATAGAATGTCTTCTTCGGAACCAAGTCCCATATTCAGCGGGTTGTGCCTCGAGGATTGACTCTGCGGCTGAGTCGGGAGAGACCTTCCGTTGCTCTGCTTTTCACGCCGCTTGCGTTGGTTTTGGCTTTGTTTTCTGAATGCGTTTTCGTGAATGTTTTCGATAGTTTTCATGGCTTACATTTTGAACTCGCATTTCCTATCGAACTCCTTAAATAATGCAGTATTCTAATCGGTTGCTTGTGCGATTTCAGGTAATCGCGTAGGCGACGTCTAGCGCGACCAACAAGTTCTCTCGCCGAAGTAAACTCAAGGTGAGTGGCTGACCCTTCTCTTCTCGACCCCTTCTTAGGCAAACCGATAGTGTTGTTGCGAATGAAAGGATAAATGCAAGGGCACGAACACGGGAAAAAGATTGAGTTTTCAAAGCGAATGTAGGCTATGTCCTAATAACTAAAAAGGAAAATATGTCTTTACACGGTTATGGACAACTTGTCGACAAGGCGATAGTTTCCTCGAGCGACAACCCGGGGCCACGGGACCGTTTCGGCCTAGGAGAAAACAGGGTATAGTTGTGCTGGATGATAGCACGGGTTAAGCGGGGACTTCCAAAAAGGGGGCTCGCTACCCGCGTTGGAAGGACCTCGATTAACGAAGCTATACGTCCAGGATGGCTTGTTATGCCAGTGACCAATCACACGTAATAATGCACTTAGAATGAAAATGATAACAATTGACAGGGAAGAATATGGTAAGTTTCATAAGGCTTGTTCTGGATTCCTTTTGAAGAAGACCCGCACTCAGTCCAAAAGAATAGATGGCGGCTCGGCTTCCCTCAATCCCAGGTGGAAAGCGTAATAGTTTTTGCTTGTAAAAAGGGATGTAATGTATGGAACGACTATCTCATCGACGTTCATTTTGTAAGTCGAGTCATGTTGTAGCCCGTGCGGCAATGATTGTAAAGAAGTCCATGTAAAGTTTGATTATTATCAATGAAAAAAGTTTATTTCTATTTCAAATGTGTCATTCAATTTCTCTGCGTACCCTAACTTGATGTTGTGTTCGGATAACCTTATGACTATGTCTTGTGCGATCGCAACTTAGGTTCGTACGGCATCACGCCCGGGGGACGACTATCGATTCTACGGAATCGGGCGTGACATAATGGTATCAGAGCACGGCTTTACATCCTTTGGCCTCGCGTCTAGAGTTCCAAACCTTTGATCTCGCATCAATGAGATAAGTTGTTCCATACAATGAGTCCGTAATAATTTGTGACTGATACGTTTGCCTTCGTATCAAAGAAATGACGGAACCCACGGCCGAGCAAGAACAGAGCGCTTCAAGCGGCTTTAGTAGTTCGCATCGTCCGCGGTCGGACCTTCTAACGATACAATCGAAAGGATACTGCGCATGATGGAGGCGCAGCAAAACCAGTCCGAGAACCGGCATCAACAGGTAGAGGAACGACAGGTCCAGTTCGAAGCTCGCTTCGAAGCTCGCTTTGACGCACATGCCAAACTTCAACAAAAACAGTTAGATACCCTGCAGCAGATCGTCCAGACAATGGCGGCCAATGGAAATTCTGCGACTGTGCCTACCGTCACCGTACCTGCTACCACCGGGACGACGATCAAATCCATTGAAGTCGACACGGCGGAGCCCGAGCGTCAACCAGCGACACTAAAAAAGTACAACTTTGAAGTGTCAGAAATCAAGAAGGCGTGCCGCACTTCCTTCGGCGGCACCGAGGGTCCTTCCATAGCGATCGACTGGTTGGAAGAGCTGGAAGATCATTTTGAGCTTCTCGGCATTGAAGAGTCGAAGCAAGTCGCCTGCGCACAACTTCAACTACGGTTGAACGCGCACGACTGGTGGGCCGTGCGCAAGCGAGCGATTCGACCGGACAACACCACCTCGCCGATCTCTTGGGCCACGTTCCACAAAGCTTTCGAAGTCCAGTACCTTCCGTCATCCGTTCTTCAAGCGAAGGAGAATGAATTCATGCAGTTGAAGCAAGGGAGCAGGACAGTGGAACAGTACGTCGCAGAATTCAACAAGTTATCTAAGTTTGCTGGCCAGTTTTGCCTACTGAAGAGTGCCGTGTGCGATGGTTCGAAGTGGGTCTGCGACACTCTATCGGTGCGCATGTCGGGGTCCCGGAGTACAAGACCATGGGCGAGGCTCTGAACTACGCTCTCCGCCTTGAGAGCCTGCATCCTTCCGGTGCTGTCGACATTGTGCGTCATTCCAAACACAAATGTCCTAGCTATACGGGAGGCAACAACTACACATCAAAGCGTCCCAACCACGGCGGCTATCAGGGAAACCATCCACGACCCCGCTGTGCCAATTGCGGTTCCATTGGACACACCACAGACAAGTGCTTCGTCAGCGAAGGAGGATGTTACTTTTGCTGAGAAAAGGGCCACCGAGCTCGAAACTGCATGGCAAAAAGACAACAATGCAACATCCCGCCACAACAAAACCCTCAAAAAAATCGAGGACATGCGCCTCGACCTCCCCCGCCCACTCAACTCGTACCGCAAGATGGCCGAGACCGTCGCCCCAACACTCAGGGCCGCGTCTACGCCATGACTCGAGACGAAGCGCTGGCATCAGATACAGTAGTGTCAGGTATACTAAAATTCAATAATGTGCCTGCTCGTGTGTTATTTGATTCAAGCGCTTCACATAGTTTTATATCGGCGGACTTTACCGCCGAGCACAAATTTCCTGTAATATCATTAGATCTCGACCTTAGCGTAAGCACGCCTTCGGGCGCACCAATTCTCACAAACTTAGCTTACGCTGGCGGGATTATCTGTATCGGCGGTCAAAAAATCGGTCTGGATGTGATAGTTCTAGATATGAAGGACTTTGACATCATTCTGGGAATGGATTGGCTCGGACCGTGCAACGCAACCATAGACTGCGCTGAAAAGAAGGTCACACTCCGCATGCCTAGAGTGCCTGAATTTTGCTACTCGTGTGGTGAGGCGTCGCCGACCTGCATGGTGATCTCCGCAATATGCTCGACGGATGCTGCATTCCGGGTGCGAAGGCTACCGAGCTTCCGTTCGAGACATGCGACAGGATGGTGCAAACGCGGGTCAGACCGACGTTGTGGCAGAATTCCCAGACGTGTTCCCGGATGAGCTACCCGGCATGCCGCCCGATCGAGAAATAGAGTTCACCATCGATACATTCCCCGACATCCGGCCGATCTCGAAGGCTTCGTACAGAATGGCCCCTGCAGAATTGAAAGAATTGAAGGCACAACTTCAGGAATTGCTCGACAGAGGGTTTATCCGTCCGAGTGTCTCGCCGTGGGGTGCGTCCGTGCTGTTCGTGAAGAAGAAGGATGGATCGATGCGGCTCTGCATCGACTATCGGGAATTGAACAAAGCTACCGTTCGAAACAAATACCCCCTATCCTGCATCGACGACTTGTTCGACCAGCTCCAAGGTGCCACGGTGTTTTCGAAGATTGATCTACGATCGGGTTATCACCAACTCAAAGTCAAGCCAGATGACGTGTCGAAGTCTGCCTTCCGCACTCGTTATGGCCACTACGAGTTCTTGGTTATGCCGTTCGGTCTGACAAACGCCCATGCCGTCTTCATGGATCTAATGAATCGGGTGTTCCGTCCGTTCGTTGACAAGTTCGTAGTAGTCTTCATCGACGACATCCTCTACTCGAAGGATCGAGCGCAACATGCAGAGCATCTGCGGACGGTACTCCAAACCCTTCGAGAGAATTAGTTGTACGCAAAGATGAGCAAGTGCGAGTTCTGGCTGAACAACGTCTCATTCCTTGGGAACATCATCTCCGCCGCGGGCATCGCAGTCGATCCGAAGAAAGTCGAGGCAGTTGCTGATTGGAAACGGCCCGCATCAGTTAGCGAAATTCGAAGCTTCCTAGGCTTGGCGGGATACTACCGACGCTTCGTGAAGGACTTCGCGAAGATCGCATCGCCGTTGACTCGCCTCACCCAGAAAGGAGTCGCATTCAAGTGGTCAGACGACTGTAAAGCTTCCTTCCAGGAGCTCAAACAACGGCTCGTTTCGGCCCCGATACTTGCTCTTCCTGAAGGGACGGAGGGATTTTAAATCTTCAGCGATGCTTCTGGCCAGGGCTTGGGGTGTGTGCTCATGCAGCGGGATAAGGTGATATCTTTTGCTTCCGACAGTTGAAGCCGCACGAGAAGAACTACCCCACGCACGACCTAGAACTAGCGACAATTGTATTTGCGTTGAAGCTGTGGCGTCACTATCTCTATGGCATGGCATGCAGGATTTATACGGACCACAAAAGCCTCAAGTATATTTTCATCCAAAAAGAATTGAATTTACGGCAGAGGCGATGGCTCGAGCTGATCAAAGACTATGACTTATCAATCGACTACACGTCGGACAAGGAAAATGTGGTAGCAGAACGCGCTGAGCCGGAAGTACTTAGCTTCGTTATGCATCAAACGATCGACTGCTGCGTGACTTGGAAGGAATGGGCATCGAACTCCGAGTTTGTTTCAGAGACGTGAAACTAGTGCAACTGCGGGTGGAACCGAGCCTACTGGAGAGGATCAAGTCTGCACAGAAGGATGACCCATACCTGGAGAAGATACGAAAGCTGATATCGACAGGAAAAGCGTCCGACTTTGCAGAGGACGAGTCGGTGTGCGCGTGAAGGGACGGCTATGCGTACCGGACGACGTAGAACTTAGAAAGGAGATAATGACGGAGGCGCACTATGCAAAATATTCCTTACATCCTGGCAGTACCAAGATGTATAAGGACCTCCGCGTTGTCTTTTGGTGGCACGGCATGAAAGGGACGTAGCGCTCTTTATGTCAAAATGTATGGCCTGTCAGCAAGTCAAAGCCGAGCACCAGCGACCGGGCGGGGAGATGCAGAACCTCGCCATTCCAGAGTGGAAATGGGATCACATCACTATGGACTTCGTTGTTGGCTTGCCGAGGACGCCGCGGGAAAACGATGCCGTCTGGGTCATCGTCGATCGACTAACCAAGTCAGCGCACTTTATTGCCATCAAAGTTACTTGGAGCGTCGACCGCCTTGCGCAGATATACCTTGATGAGATAGTTCGGCTGCACGGGATCCCAGTTTCTATTGTCTCTGATCGGGATGGACAGTTTGTAGCGCGCTTCTGGAGTAGTCTACATTCAGCGTTGGGGACCAAGTTGAAGTTCAGCTCAGCTTATCATCCTCAGACTGACGGCCAAACAGAGCGGGTGAACCAAATTCTCGAAGACATGTTGCGACTCTGTGCGATCGACTTGAAGTCAAGTTGGGACGTCCATCTACCGCTGGCCGAGTTTGCATACAACAACAGCTATCAGTCCATCATCCAAATGGCGCCGTATGAAGCTTTGTACGGCCGGAAGTGTAGATCGCCCATTTGCTGGGATGAAGTCGGAGAACGGCAGATACTTGGTCCGGAGCTGGTGGTGCAGACTATGCAGAAGGTCAAGTTGATACGAGAGAGATTGAAGATAGCACAAAGCCGGCAGAAAAGCTATGTCGACACTCACCGACGCCCCCTCGAGTTCTCGGAAGGCGACCATGTATTCCTGAAGGTGATGCCTATGCGTGGAGTTTTCCGGTTCGGTGCGAAAGAAAAGTTGAGCCCAAGATTTATTGGCCCGTTCGAAATATTGAAGCGAGTCGCCCCGGTAGCTTACCAACTCGCCTTGCCGTCTGCATTGTCAGAGGTACATGACGTCTTCTACGTCTCGCAATTGCGAAAGTACGTGCACGATCCGAGGCATGTGGTAGATTTGGGTAAGCTGGACCTGAAGGCGGACTTATCATATGTCGAAGAGCCGGTGCAAATCTTGGAGCGCAAGGATAAACTTCTCTGCAACCGTACTATTCCTTTAGTCCGCGTCCTATGGAGAAACTATTCGGTCGAAGAGTCAATATGGGAGCTTGAGTCAGAAATGAAGAAAAGTTCCCTTCATTGTTCTCGTAGAGGTAGGTTCTATTTTAAGTTTCGAGGACAAAACTTTTTATTAGTTGGTTATGGTGTAGTGCCCCGTCCCTACATCGTGCCCCGTACTATGTCCACGGGGTGCGCGAGAAAGGAACACTGTCGCTATCGATTCGATCGGGACCGATAGGTCGGGATCGACCGAGTCGATCGAACGGGAACGGTTGAATTAAGATCCATTCCTCGTTATGGAATGTCTTCTTCGGAACCAAGTCCCATATTCAGCGGACTGCGCCTCGAGGATTGACTCTGCGGCTGAGTCGGGAGAGACCTCCCGTTGCTCTGCTTTTCATGCCGCTTGCGTTGGTTTTGGCTTTGTTTTCTGAATGCGTTTTCGTGAATATTTTGATAGTTTTCATGGATTACATTTCGAACTCGTATTCCTATCGAACTCCTTAAATAATGCAGTGTTCTAATCGGTTGCTTGTGCGATTTCAGGTAATCGCGTAGGCGACGTCTAGCGCGACCAACAAGTTCTCTCGCCGAAGTAAACTCAAGGTGAGTGGCTGACCCTTCTCTTCTCGACCCCTTCTTAGGCAAACCGATAGTGTTGTTGCGAATGAAAGGATAAATGCAAGGGCACGAACACGGGAAAAAGATTGAGTTTTCAAAGAGAATGTAGGCTATGTCCTAATAACTAAAAGGAAATATGTCTTCATACGGTTATGGACAACTTGTCGACAAGGCGATAGTTTCCTCGAGCGGCAACCCGGGGCCACGGGACCGTTTCGGTCTAGGAGGAAGCAGGGTATATGTCACGTCCCAGAACCAGAATACTGGAGAGCGGGGGCAGACATAGCCAGCTACGTATATGAAATGGATTCCATCTCGCTATACGGTCACGGCTGTCTAGATACATGAGGGTTTATCTACAAGCCAGCAGTCTCTTAAGGTCATGAACAAGCTTATTGTCTCAATCACAAGCAAGTAAGTAAAAGTTACAAGATGTATGATCATTAAATATACAATAGTAAGGCGTCCCAAACATTACATATTCAGCTGATCATGAAGCTAGTCGTTACAAAATGTGAGGACTAGCAAGTTTAGTCATACATGATCAACCCTAGGATCTGTCAATCATGTTACAGCCCGTAGGCAGACAGTAAGTAAGTGCAATCGAGCTAAACAGGTGCTCGTCGGCTAAACGCCTCAAAAGAATATTTTTACAATAGAGTGGGAGAGTCAAAAATAACCCACTCGTTGCCCTGGTTACGCCTGGTGTTCACCATCGGACTGGAAAAGCGGTAGATCCTCTGGAGCTGCTCCAAAATCTGGCCATACAAAACCAGCTGGGTCAGATCCCAGAAAGAGCAAGTGCCACAAGGGAAGCTTCACTTAGGAACTAAAACCAGCAATTAGCACAAGAGTATAAAATAAAGTAAAAATTGGAATTAAAGTAAATACATCAGGATGATATACGACGAGATAATCGTGGAACTATTCAGATAACCAGGTTACAACCCGTAAACCAAACAAGGACCGGGTTGTAACCCTTCGTCTGAACGGAACTTGGTTTCCCACCATTTATCGGCAAGATAATATAAGAAAATCAGGACATGTAACAGGATCAAGACAAGACTAGACTGGTTAGACTCCATCCAATCATTTTACGGCCAAGCAAGAATTACGGCTTGATACTTTAACTAACTAGGGTTGTCACAGGCCTAATTACTAACAAGATGCAGTGAGATTACTCCACAGCCACAAGCCCTGCAGACCATCCAGGTTACCCGGGTTAAAGATTTAGAGTTGAATTCAGGTGGGTACATCGTCCAGGAAACGAATGTACCCTTAGGTAGCTTGAAGGGTGCAACACATGACAGTGTGCTGGAAATGTGCCCTACTCGACGGCAGGCTACAGATCCCAAGGCGTTCCCAGGTAACGGGATTGCCTGTAGCTGGGAGATCTCTTCATGACTAATGTATTAATCTAGTTATTAGCCTTAGTCCATTTCAGTAGGCACTCCTGACCGTGGTACTCAGGAGTCCCCTCCTAGACATGATACAAGACAGGACTGGATTAGTTGTACAAGCACAATCACCCACGGTGTCCATGTTATTTATACAGGTTAGGTCATGTCAGGTAGCCGTCGCAACAGCTGTTCAAAAAATCATGTCAGGTATACTTGTCAGGAGTGCGCCACGACGGGCCACTATCAGATCAAGCCAGGTCACTTATCAGGAGTGGACCACTACGGGTCACTACCATGCCATGTACAATAGTCATTCCAAACATATTAAGTAAAATCAAGTTCATGACAAAAGGCGTATGCGGCCGAAAAAGGCAAGACACATGCGGTCAGCGGCTAAGGCGTATGCGGCCAGGAAGTGATATCATGCGGCTGGGGAGGGAATCGGGTTCAATCGGCTCAGGGTCCAAGCTCATGCGGCTCACGGAAGAAAGGGGCACATGCGGCTAGCGGGGAACGGGTGCGCATGCGACTGAAGGGGCAGAAACCAATGCGGCTGGGAGTGGGACTAGCTCCCATGCGACAAGCGGAAAAGGGAGGTTTCATGCGGCTAGGATGAATTGGACTCATGCGGCCGAAAAAGGCAAGACACATACGGTCAGCGGAAAGGGTACTCATGCGGCTGGCGGGGATGGGTCCATGCGGCCGGTTGACAAATCAGGTACATACGGCTGGAAAGGAGCAACCCTATGCGGCTGCGGGGAGCAATGATTATGCGGTCAAGAGAAGCAAACCCATGCGGCTGCGGGGACTGCGGTCTATGCGGCTCGCGAGCGTTGAGTTCATGCGGCTCGAGAGTGCTGGAAATCCATGCGGCAGTGGGGAACAAGGCCTATGCGGCTGAGAACAAGGGGTGCATATACGGTTTGGGAAGAAGGGCCCCATGCGGCTGAAAGTACAAGAGCCTCATGCGGCTAAAAGTACAAGAGCCTCATGCGGCTAGACTAAATACTTGCCGCATGAACTTGTCATGCGGTCAAGTCCAATTAGTAGTGCATGCGGTTAGAAGCTGACTTGCCGCATGAATGTTCATGCGGTCAAGTGCTGCCATGCGGCTCGAGACTGTGCTTCTTCTCCAAATTTTCGAAAAGAAGTACACCATAAGCCATGGCTTCCAAGCTGCATAACTCTATCATCCGGAGCCCAAATTCGAACTTCCTGTAGCACCCAGTTTTCCAAATGAAGATAATTTTGAAATTTCGTGTTTATAATTATTTTAATAATGATATTTAATTCATGATATGATTTTTGATAATTTTAAACCATTTTTAAAATTATTTAAATCAATGACTTGTGGTTTTGACGTTTTGCTAGTGAAACCCTAGAGACTGTTTGACCTAGAGCCTAACCATGTGATTATGATATTTTAATGTCATTTTTGGCCTAAGAATATTTTTGTATTTGACCTCTTTGAATTATTTTGATATTATTTTATTATTTATGATATTGTTTAGGGTTATTTGAGTCGGGTTCGAATTTTAACTCAATCCGACTTGAAACGGGAACCCGGGGGTAGTTGACTCTAGTGGGACCCACACACTAGTTAGGCATGGCCCACATGATATTAATTTTAGTCCACATGATAGAAATATTTTAGTTAGAGGTTAGACTAATTATTGGATAAGGTTAGTGTGATTAGAGACTTTAGAATGACTAATTTAGCCCCAACCAATTAGCCCTTTCCTAATACTCATAGAATAGGTTAGTGGGCGCATTTTGGACCTTACCATAATAGGACAAATAGCCCATATAATCAGCCACTTTGGGAGAGGATAGGCTCAAGTTCATTCATTATTCTCATCCACACTCTCTCTCTTGTTCTTCCCCAAATTCCTAGAGAGCAATCCCTAGCAATTTCTCCACCAAATCCTTCTATTTCGCCACCAAATCTTCTTCTTTCCTTCTCCATTCTAGCCAAGGAGGAAGCTACCCAAGTTTGGGAGGATTCGGAGCTCGTTCGTGTCCTTTTGGAATCTCTACGTGTCGGTTTCGCTCCGGGAAGGCTTTTCTCTTCGATCTATCGGCAGGTATAAATCCCTTCTCCTTTTCATTTCCTCATGCATATAGGTCTATTTTAAACCCATAGGAATGATCCCCACGGTTGTATCTCCATTTGTGTCCATTTTGTGTCCATTTGGAGGTCATAGGAGTGTCCTTTGTGTTGTGGATGTGTTCATGTTACATATATAGATTTATATATATATAATTATATATATATATATATATATATTATATATATATATATATATAATATTATTGTAGTGAGAGTGTATCTATATTTATATATGTAATAAATGGTTCATGATGATTATATAATCAAGTTTGTGAGTGTGGTTCCTCATATTATTATTGCTATTATTGTTGTGGATAATTAGGATATATATTGTGTATTCTTTTGGCTCAAACTATCTAAATCCGTCATGATTTTTATCCACGTTTTTAATTTCAGTCCTAACTTAGAAATGTCATAACTTCTAGCTCAAAGCTCGGTTTAATCTCCCGTTTTTTTTAAAAGAAGCGTATTGAAGTTAGCTTTCCAAAAATATATATTAATAGGCCTAATTCTTTCTGTAACTTTCTGGAGAATTATTTGAGTGTCAGTTGTACGAAAGACAAACGCGTTCTCGGTGTTTTCGCGATTCCGGTAGTTTCCGAAAACGAAAACGCGATCCGTTTGAAGTTTCGGAAAGCTAACACATAGATCTATAACATACTTTAATCCTAGAATTTAATTCATGCTGAGTTGGTATAGTATTGATTATTAGTAGGAGTTACTATTCGGCATATGCATTTTGTGCACCCTTGTGTGTAATATAATGTTCTATTTGATTTTAATCCATGTTAATGTATATACATTATGTAACTAAATAAAGAATGCAAGCATGAGTAAATGGTTAAATAAATGATGTATGAGGTGTAAGTATCCTATCTAATGTAAGCAAGTATGGCTTGTAATGAATATGTAGGTTCCATAGTATGTAATGTATGGTGCATATAGTGCAAGAGATAAATGAATGATGAATGAATGCAAGCATGAATGTAATGTAATAATAGATGTAATGTATGCAATATATAAGTTAATGTGATGTAATATTCTATGTTAACACAAATCATATTACCTCATGTACCCCTTACACTATGTTGACACTATCACACTTGACACATTGTTCACTTACACTTTGACACTCTTTGATATGTATACACTATGTATGCCCATTTAACCCTCACTTGACCCTTGCCATGTTCACATACACACACATAGCCTCTTAAATAAGTATTTATGAATATAGTTAACTTAGCTATGTATGTATATTATATATGTTAGCATATTGTGTTGTGATATATAAGTTTATATAACCATTTGAAATGCCATGATTATAGATCTAATGTTGAATACCAATATATGCATGTGTATATATGTGTAGACATATATAGCTTAAAGTAATAGATTACCTAGTGTATATCCAATGTGAATTCTTGCCTATTTGAGTATTGAATAATTGCATGCTATATAGAGTTGGGTGTATGTTGGCTTGTATAGCCTTGTATTGATGTGTGCTTGCTAGGATAGTCTTAGTTAGGCCTAGTAAGACTTACTGGGTTAGGACATGACCTAGTTTGACTAGTGCAGTTGACCAGAGTTGACTTTTTGACCAAAAGTCAACTGTAAGTCAACCTTTGACCCCGATTGACCTAGTTTGACTTGGATTGATTTCCTATGACCTTGTTTGACCTTGGTTGTCCTAGTATGACCCAGTATGACCTAGTATGACCTAGTTTAGCTTGGTGTGACTTAGGTTTGACTTAGATTTGACCTAGATTCATTCAGAATGCATTGTAATGCATCTTATTATCATTTTGGACTCATAGTGACTTGTACTGTTCTATAGGAGACAGACACCACTCCTCGGACAGTATATTCTCTTCAGACACTCAGGCTATCAGGCGAGTACATTCTCTGACCGTTTTATACTTGTATGGATTTACATTCTTGCTCTAGATTATTGTACTTGATGCTGACACGATTCATTATCACGGATTGGTACTATATGGATCTTCTTCTGAGATGTTATCTCCTTGTATTCACTAAGTACATATTGTGATGTGCGTTTCACTTATATGTTATATTTATTGAATACCCTTATCATTGTACACTCATTGTGCATATTGTACTCTCAGTATCACATTGAGCCATTGTGCAAGCCATTGTACAAGCCATTGTACAAGTCATTGTACAAGCCATTGTACAAGCCATTGTACAAGTCATTGTATAAGGTAACGTAACTGAATTGGATCCTTGTGTATTGATTGGGGAGGGAGAGTAGAAATGGTTATGTGATCAATCGTATTGTATAAGAAATTGTATATGTCCATTGTACACCTACGTACAAAGGAGTCCCATTTTATTGTATAACCTAACCCGTTTACATAACCATATTGTGCTCTAAATCACATGTTCCTTACAGTCTTACTTATCATATTTAGATATTTTCTGTTATCAAATCTCTACTATTTTTTATATATCTTCTTCTTTCAGCGTTTCATGTACTTTACTCTATTGCATGCTTTATATTTCCTAACTCGTTATGAACTGCGTGAGATATTTTGTGCTCGCTCCAGTCCTGACTGGACCTGTTGATAAATTTTACAGATAGCCTGGAGGTTGCCTGCTAGCCTAGAGGAGACAGTAGAGATTGCATAGATAGCTAGGGTTTTTGCTTATAGTTTATTTTCAGTCATCTTGAGTTGTATTATGGATTACTGTATTTGGGTTTTGAGATGTATTCTGAGTTTGTATTTTAGACACTTAGACTTCTATCTGTTGTATCTCTTTTCGATTTCATGTTTATCTATCTTCCTTTATGCTCTACCTTAGATGTGATTGAGTTTACATTATGCTATGTCACCCCCATTCGGGGAGTATAAACTGTTTAGTCTTATACTGTTAGATGCATTGAGACCTAGGACAGCGTTCTACCGCCGACACTGCGGCGTAGGCTGGGCGTTGTTACGTTCTCGTGCCCTAACTCTAGGGTGTGGGTCGTGACCCTTCCTTAGGTCAAAATGGGGTAGAACGAAATTCTCTACAACATGAACCGTTAAAACTCGAAAATAACAAGATTAAGTAGATCAAAACCCAAGAAATCCGAAAATAATATAAATATAGATCTACAAGAATCTAGCCATGGAAAGTGAAAATGCCAAGTTCTAAAGTAAGTTAAAATGCTGTAAGGAAGAGAATAAAGTAATAAAATTGGAGCTCCTCCATGAAGCAAGTTGCACTTGCCTAGACCTCTCTCTCCTCTCTCTGGTAGGTAAGAAGTAAATGAGGAAGAAGAAGACGAGTTTAATGAAGAGAGAGAAGGAGAATGGCAATAAATATCAAAGGTGGTGGTAGGTAGGGGGTTCATCCATGGTTCATGATGAACCAAAAACAATCCCAACCGAACCAAGCCAACCCCGGGCCAAGAATATACCGAGCCAAGAAGGAAAAGCTAAGCCAGGAATCAAGCAATACAAGATAAATACGTACACGTATTCCACAAATACGTAATACGAACCACAGGCATTACAGTATAGTTGTGCTGGATGATAGCACGGGTTAAACGGAGACTTCCAAAAAGGGGGCTCGCTACCCGCGTTGGAAGGACCCCGATTAACGAAGCTATACGTCCAGGATGGCTTGTTATGCCAGTGACCAATCACACGTAATAATGTACTTGGAATAAAAATGATAACAATTGACAGGGAAGAATATGGTAAGTTTCATAAGGCGCGGCGCGGTCCACCGTGGGTAAGTTCCGACGTGAATTACATTATGTTTGTCATTGCTCGTTTGAAATTCATTAGGATGGTTAGAAACATTCATGAACTAAGTCATATAAACTCTTCAACCAAATGAGAGCTTGGAACTTAAATTTGCTACGCACCAGTACAAAGTGTAATGTACTGATCCTCGCTCTCTACGCAGGTACCCCGAACTACAAAGGGCGTGCCACCTAAAAGCTCAAGGCGAAGTGAACACTTTGAAGCCTCGTCCGTGTAAAGGCTTGTTCTGGATTCCTTTTGAAGAAGACCCGCACTCAGTCCAAAAGAATAGATGGCGGCTCGGCTTCCCTCAATCCCAGGTGGAAAGCATAATAGTTTTTGCTTGTAAAAAGGGATGTAATGTATGGAACGACTATCTCATCGGCGTTCATTTTGTAAGTCGAGTCATGTTGTAGCCCGTACGGCAATGATTGTAAGAAGTCCATGTAAAGTTTGATTATTATCAATGAAAAAGTTTATTTCTATTTCAAATGTGTCATTCAATTTTTCTGCGTACTCTAACTTGATGTTGTGTTTCGGATAACCTTATGACTATGCCTTGTGCGATCGCAACTTAGGTTCGCACGGCATCATGCCCAGGGGACGACTATCGATTCTACGGAATTGGGGCGTGACTAGAGACGCCATGTTCCTATGAAATATGTTGCTCCGATCGAACCCGCCGAGCAAGGACGCTGCCATCGGTCGTCCAGTCCACCCCTATTCCCAAGAAGAAGAGAAGACCGGTTGGTTCCAAAGATGTTCTGCCTCGGAAGCGGAGAAATCTTGTTGAAAGCGTTTTGCTACATGAGATCATTAAGGATCACGACGATGTATTGAAGAGCGCGTTCCAGATGTAACACCTATTCCTAATCATGCCGATAACATTGAAATATCCATCGAGTATGCTAGCTTAGACGATATTTTGAAGCGAAATAAAACTGTCATCGATGATGTGTTCATATACTCAGTGGCCACTGACATTATGAACAATGATGACGTGGAACCTCGCAGCGTTGCCGAGTGTCATCGACGAACGGACTGGCCACAATGAAAACAAGTAATCCAGGCTGAATTAGATTCCTTAGCAAAAAAAAGCGTGTTTGGACCTATAGCTCCAACACCACCCAATGTTAAACCAGTTGGTCACAAATGGATTTTTCTATGGAAGCGTAATGAGAGAAATGAGATTGTACGATATAAGGCTCGTCTTGTGGCGCAAGGCTTCTCACAATGCCCTGGAATTGATTACGAGGAGACGTATTCTCCCGTAATGGACGTCATAACATTCCGCTACTTAATCAGTTTAGTAGTTTCCGAAAAAACTGAATATGCAGCTCATGGATATGGTCACAGCCTATCTCTACAGGGATTTGGACACAGAGATATACATGAGAGTCCCTGAAGGACTAAAGATGCCTGAATCAAGTAGTTCCCGACCACGGAACGCGTTCTCGATTAGACTGAGGCGTTCGCCATATGGATTGAAATAATCCGGGCGAATGTGGTATAACCGCCTAAGCGAATACTTGATCGATTTGGGATACATTAATAACGAACTTTGCCCATGTGTGTTCATAAAGAAATCTACTTCAAGATACGCAATCATCGCGGTCTATGTAGATGACATGAATCTCATAGGAACCGAAAAAGACTTGTCAGAAACTGCTGATATCCTGAAGAGGGAATTCGAGATGAAGGATCTTGGGAAGACACGATTTTGCCTCGGCCTGTAGATCGAGCACCGTAAAGATGGAATTCTTGTCCATCAAGTGAACTACACCCAAAAGGTGTTGAGACGCTTTAGTCATTTTGACGTTAAGCCGTCCGCTACTCCCATGATCGTCCGCTCTCTAGACATTACTAAGGACCCATTCCGTCCAAAGGGGGATGACGAAGAGATATTGAGTCCTGAGTGCTCTTATCTGGGTGCAAAAGGCACTTTATTGTACTTGGCCCAATGTATTAGACCGGACATCTCGTTTGCTGTGAATTGTCTAGCTCGACACAGTACCGCGTCAACACGCTGCCATTGGAATGGCATAAAATACATTTTCCGCTACCTTAAGGGTACTACGGACTTGGGCTTATTTTATCCCTACGCGGTTTTGAGCGAGTCCAACGCTCTTGGCACTCGAAGCAACGCGACCCTTGTTGGCTACGCCGATGCGGGATACTTATCTGATCCGCACAAGGGGCGTTCCCAATCTGGTTATGTCTTTACCATTGGGAACACGGTGATTTCTTGGAGGTCTCGCAAACAGACCTTAGTGGCTACTTCAACGAACCACTCTGAGCTACTCGCGCTCTATGAGGCAACTAGAGAGTGTGTATGGCTTCGAGCTATTATTGGCCATATTCGAAGTACATGTGATCTTCCATATGACCCAGATGAACCTGTTATCGTCTATGAGGACAATACCGCTGTTATTGATCAAGCGAAACATGGTTACATCAAATGGGATGCTACCAAGCACATATCGCCCAAATTGTTCTTTACACATGAACAACAAGCGCTTCAGAAGATTGAAGTGCAACACATTGGATCGAAGAATAACCGTGCAGACTTGTTCACCAAGTCACTGTCGAAACGCTCGTTCCAGAAACATGTCAGAGCAATTGGACTTAGGAAACCTTCAGAGCTAGCCTAAGTAAAACATGTTTCCTGCACCCTGTTGTGTGCATGTGAGGGAGAGCGCTCCAACGAGCGCCTCCAAACGCCCTGTTGTGCGTATATCCCGCGCCTGTCGAGTGCGAGTGAAAAGGGGAGCATCTTGATGTATGCTTGTGTACTTTTTTTTCCCGTAGACCAAGTTTTTTTCCCATTGGGTTTTCCTTGGCAAGGTTTTTTTTAACGAGACAACAGTTCAAATCCCTTATTCACTAAGGATTATTATGATCAGGGGGAGTATCCAGTTGTATACTTCTAAACCATCGTGTACTCTTTTGTCCTTCGATCAGCGGGTTTTTTCCACTGAGTTTTTTCTGACAAGGTTTTGACGAGGCACCTTTACAATGGTTAGTTTACCCACATCACACTGACCTGTGTGTACTCTTTGTCCTTCGACCAAAGTTTTTTCCAATGGATTTTCTTTGACAAGGTTTTAACGAGGCACAAGTAGGTGCTCAAATTTGAAGGTGCAAGCTACAGACAGACGAAGAAACTCAGAGGTGTTTACAAGAAAATTTTCTGGAGAGCCAAGGGGGAGTATTGTAACTCATGGCTTTTCACCTTTCATCTCCTTGTAACCTACACATGACCTTTGGCCCTTCATTTCTTCATAACCCCCAACCTCTCTCCCTATATAAGAGAGGTTGGGATAGCTTGTATGTGGCACTTGAGTGATTTATATTATACGAGTATACTTCGTCACATCTCTGGCGTGTTTGAGTTTTTGCCTTACAACACTAAAAAAAATGTTGTAATTATTTTATCTTTAATAAAATGATGCTGTTATTGATACTCCTAAAATGTCACATTGCACTCCCCTTTAATTTTCTAACATCAAATTCTAATATTGTCCCTGTATTAATACTATTGACACTCTTAAAATGTCATCGTGCACAAGAAATTAATGTGTGGTCCGGCCTCACCACGTGGTAATGGTGAATGGTGAGTCCGACCATTAATTTCTTGACACTTGGCAAAATATTTGACATAAAAATTTTTAAAAAATTATAAAAATATATTTAATATATAGAAATTCATTTGGCATGTAATTAGAAAAAAATATTTTTTTTTTCTTTCAAAAATATTTAAAAAAAGTGACCTAGAAAATAAGAGACCGGGCTCACCATTCACCATTGCCACGTGGTGAGACCGGACCACCCAATAATTTCTCATCGTGCACTCCTCCCTCCATGCATGTACAATTAATGTCGTATTTAATGTATGGGTATATTTGGAATTAGAATGATAGAAACTTAAAGAGTAGTACAGAATGACATTTTAGGAGTGTCAATAACAGCACTCTTATTAAAACCGCTTAATAAGACTAAAAGTCAGCAGTCTTAATTATTCTAAATTTACTATTTTATTATTATGGGAAATGCTATGCTTACAACAATTTTTAGTCGTAAGTTTTACGACCGCCTATGTGACATCCATTGATTAGGGGAGAGAGGGGACCGAGTGAAACCGGATGGGATCATGTGGGACCATGTTAGCAGGGGATGAGTGTGGGTTGTAAGAATGTCGTAAATATTTGATAGTAAACTTAGCATTTTTCTATTATTATATATATATATTATTTTATATTGCATACTATTTAGGAATATTAAAATAAAGCTTCGCATTTACCTAGTTGTTTCTGTTAATTTTAATTGATAATTTTAATCAGTAAACATATGCAAAAGTATATTTAAAAATAAAAGTTTTTCGACAAAATTGAACTTTTTTTCATATTATATAGTAGTATTGGTTTATGGAAACATGCATAAATCCAGCGGCACCAACATTAGAATGGCATGTCCTACTAGTCTCTAAACAATGAAATGCCACTCCATTCCCAATTTCATTCTCTAGATATAACCGTGAGAATATGTCCCCTTTCATTAAAGATAACTAGTAAATGTACATGTTTTGTACACATAATAAGAATATTATTCAATTATAATCAAATATTTCTTCTAAGTCATGTGGTTAAAGTGAGAAGTAGTTTTTTTTGTTTTGTTGGATTTGATTTTTCATGTTGACAAATTTAAACTTTTTTCAACAATTTTTATATATTTATTTTTTAAATAAAATGGACCGTGATATAATGACGGCTTACACGGCTCACTTTTGAGCCGTTTTGAAGCATCATTACATATTAAAGATAATAATTAAGGAAACAATATCTACCGGAGTAAATAATTTTTTTCTAGTTACAAATATATATTTGGTTGGGTTATTTTTGTTCCATGGAAGTGGTATTTTTAATTAGCTCTTGTGTTCGGTTGTAAAATAAAAGTGGACTTGGAAGTAATGGCGTGGGTAGTTTCTTTGTTTGGTTGAAAATTAAACTTTCCTCGGTTGGAAAGTGTTATGAACATCCTTTTAAAAGTGTGTGATTACCACCCTGTAACAAGAAGTCAAGAAGTATTATCACTTCCAAACAATCTCAAATCAACAGCCATAAATTGAACATAATTAGAAGAACACTATGAAAATAAATGGTACAAATAAAAATATTTATGAACTATTAATTGAACAAAATTATTACAAGTGCGCAAAAGAATGCAACAACTGCTGAAATTACAACAAAAATGGGTTATTTAATAATAGGGTTCACATAATAGTTGATATTAGGATTTGAGTATCCAAATTGTCCAACTTTAGTATTTGGGCCTCCAAATATAATGTGAACAGTGATTTGGAGGTCCAAACACTAACGTTGTACAATTTGAAAATCAACACAATAATATTAACTATTATGTGAAATCATATTACTAAATATCCCAAAAAAAATATTGTACATATATATTTTTTTTCCGATTAGTCTTACAAGAAAAATGACGGAATAGACGACAATGATGATCGTGGGCGGGAGAGGACTTCCAAGGAGTTCATTGTTGACTCGGAGAGGAAGAAGTCTAGTAATTCTCACTCACATCTTAGTTAAAAAATGTTGAAGAAAAAAAAAAAATGAGGAAAATGAGTTATACAGGAAGTCCTGTACACATTCAATCAACACTTTCACACTTCAGAGAGGAGCATATAATCAACGGAAATACTTCTTGCCCGCGGGCCACGTGGCACGTCACGATTGACTCTTCTTTGCTAACTTCTGGACCCATCTGCCAGGGAGTCAATCGCGGAGCGACACGTGGTCCGCGGGCCAGGACTGCGGTTCAAGTCCGCGGGCAACACAGCAGCTTCCCTCTACTTCAGACCAACAAGTCAACACCCATTGGTATACTTGGCCTCCATCAATTTTAGTTTTCAGTCATTACAAAATGCCGGAGGTTGAAATTACATATATAGATATGCATATTATAGTTTCTGGAAATTATTCATTGTTTAGAACCTTATTAGCAATCACCCGAATAAAACGCGTATTATACGCGAATTTTTTCGTATCTTACATAAACGTATAATATTTACGTACTTTTGAAAAATTCGGATTTGTACGCGAATTTTAAGCCTGTGGCGTTTTAAACGCGTACCGTAGGAATTTTTAAAAATTTGGCCAAAAAAAATATGACCAAGAAACCCAACAGTTTTGACTTTCTTGACTTTTGCTGCTATTAGATATTAAGAGCGGCACAATTCTAAAAAAATATCAAAAGAAAGAAGAAAAAGTCTCACAGTAACCAAAAAAAGAAACCCAAGAGTCTTTGCACATGAGAGAAACTTTGATACAGGAGACTGTATCAAACTTTTGATACAGCCTCTGTATGACAGGTGGACCCTCCTATAGATATTTGCTTACATGATTTATGAAAAAGAGAGAGGGCCCACCTGTCATACAAAGGCTGTATCAAATTTTTGATACAGTCTGCTGTATCTAAGTTTTTTCCTTTGCACATGTTGCTTGCAACAATCAAAGAAAAAAAATTCGGTTTTCCATCATCCAATCTCTTCTTATTCTCTCACACTGAACCCTTGTTTATGAAGGAGTAGAGGTGGGTGGGCCCTAAATATATGTCGAATTTTTAGTGCCGAATTGGTTCATATGAAATGTACTAAACACGAATTAAATCTGATCCGAATATTTTTCGTTAGACGAATTTTTGACCGAATTTATTACCGTATTTTACTTATATTGTGCCGATTATACTCGTACTTTTGCCGTTCAGAATTTTTTCCGTTTGCCGAATTGCTAACAAGGGTCTAGAACCATTGATTTCTTGATATAAATTATTCTCTCAGACCCAGAATTATGTTAGAAGTGGCTGCCCAGTTGGCTTCTCATATCAACATTTGTAAAATAAACAATTCAACCCAAAAATTTTACTTCGTAAAGATATGTTCCGAATTTGTTATAATTATTTCACTCTCGCCATTCAGACAACTCGATCTCTAAAATCCGCACTCTTTCCAGAAGTCTGTTGCTACTACTCCTATTGGGGGACTCGAATCTTGCCGACCTTTTCGGATGTCCGTTCTAATACCACTATGCTAGATCCTGTTAGCAATTCGGCAAATGGAAAAAATTCGGAACGACAAAAGTACGATATAAATCGGCACAATATAAGTAAAATACAGTAAAAAATTCGGTCAAAATTCCTCTACCATAAAAGCCTTCGGATCATATTTAGGCCTCGTTTGGTTCGCGGAATCTCCCGGTTGGAAAAGGAAAGTGATTACTTTCCTATGTTTGGGTGCCCAAGGAATTGAGGAGGAAAGGAAAGTGATTCCCAATGGAAGAGAAATTAGGGAGGAAAGTGATTCCATCCATCCAAGGAAGGAATCACTTTCCCACATTGAAGTATTCACTTTCCTTTCCAAATTCCTTGGCATTGTCAAACATCTGAAAGGAAAATCAATAGGAATTAAAGTTTCCCAAAGGAAAGGAAATGACAAGGAATTGATTTCCTTTCCCTTCCATTCCGCGAACCAAACGAGGCCTTAATTCGTATTTAGTACGTTTCATATGAACCAATTCGGCACTAAAATTCGGCATATATAGAGCCGACCCACCTCTACTCCTTCATAAACAAGGGTTCAGTGTGAGAATAAGAAGATGTTGGATTTTCGGATTTTCTTTGATTGTTGCAAGCAACATGTGAAAAGACTTTTGGGTTTTTTTTTTTTTTTTTTTTGTTACTGTGAGACTTTTTCTTCTTTTTTTTGATAATTTTTTAGAATTGTGCCAGTCTTAATATCTAATAGCATCAAGAGTCAAGAAAGTCAATATTGAATTTCTTGGTCACATTTTTTTGGCCAAATTTTTTAAAAATTCGTACGGTACGCGTTTAAAACGCCACATGCTTAAAATTTGCATACAAATTCAAATTTTTCAAAAGTACGTAAGTATTATACGTTTATGTAAGATACGGAAAAATTTGCGTATAAGACGCGTTTTATTCGGGTGATTGCTAACAAGGTGCTAGATAACTCAGACTAGAATTATGTCCATTCATAATAGAATATGTTCGGCTCAAATATTATGTTTTGGCACTGATCTAAGTGGGAAAAAACTTTGATGCCGGTGCATGACAAGTGGGCCCTCCTCTTTATTCGTAATTCGTACATGTAAAATTTTTATAGTAGGGTCCACTTGTTATGCATCAGCTATATCAAAACTTTGATAGAGCCGGATGCATCAAAGTTTCTCTCATCTAAGTGGAGTTCCGGATAAGACATGGAACTGCAATCCAAACCCAAAGTCGGGTCGAGTCAGATTTACACTAAACCGGGTGGGGTCAAAGCCGTCCAAATAGCAAATAGGGAATTCTCTCTCTCTTTCTATATTTCTGTTCTCCGTCTCCATTTGAAACCCCTTATTCTTCAAGAAGCTCTCCCATTCTCCGATGGCGAATCCCTACTACAACTCTGGTCCTCTTCGATCGAGGTATCTTAATTTTGCACTTTACACCCTTCATTCCACATATTTTCCATATTAACCCCTTTATTGTTCTCGAATTGCCAAAAAAAGGCCGGTGGGGAATCCGGACGAGATCCAGTTGAGGATTGATCCGATGAACGCCGATCTGGACGAGGAGATCACCGGACTCAGCCGGAAGATCGGTCTACTCAAAGGCGTCAGTCTTCCTCTCCTCCACTCTTTAATCCCTTTAATGTTCTTGATTTCTTGATGTTGATGACAAGTTGAAATCTTTTTTTTTTTTTTTTTTTTTTTTAATTCTTGATATTTTTGCAACCCATCAAATTACTCCACAAAGAAGAAACCGGAAACACCAAGAAAGCAAGTATAAATTATAGGATTATTATGGAAATATTAAATTGGAAACTAATTTTTCTTAAATTTGATAACACTAACAGCCAGGAAGAAATAAATGAGATATTATAATAATCGATCAAATTAGGGTTATGAAAGATTCTATAAGTATTGACAACCCGTAGAGAAATATAAGTAACCATTATTGATAATAATCTCAAGTTGGTATATATGAGCCCATTAACAAATCGGGAATGAGACTCCCATGCTACGAGGTTACTTCTTGGTAAGGTGTATCTCACAATTTATATTCCTACAAATATAAGGAGAAACTTTTGTGGAGATATTCTACGACGTTACTTCTCTCCATTTTAACCTTTTTTTTCATAGTTTATGGAAATATAAAATCGCCATTACCCGGAAGACCGATATCCGATCCGAGATTACCTGACTATCGAAACCAATACTTGTAGGAAAGGTCTGAAAGTGATTCAGTGAACCTAAAAGTCATAAAGTTCGAAACTTGAAAAAAATGGAATTTAAACACTATGACTAGCAAAGACTAGCAACCATGTCATAACTTCTAAACTAAACTACCATGAAGGGAACAAGTACTTATAGCTTACACTTGAGCTCCATGAAGGATGGAATTCAAGCTCTCGTAGGTTATAGGTTATGTATAGTTACAGATATGCAGCTTAGTGTCAACTTCTCAAGTTCGGGTCTAATATGCCATTCTGAAATTAGAGCAAAAAGTTTTTCTTGCTCACGACTTGGCTTGTTCGAGTCTATCCATAAGGTTGATTCAGTCAGTTCTACATCATCAAAGTAATCCAACAAAAGCGATCAGTTTATTAACCCACATTTCTTTCCATTACATTTCATGTTTCGGAAATAGACACATTCTACAGTTTGGTAGATATGCAGACACATAGACTGTGGGTAAATGCACAGTTGTAAAGAAAAAAGATTAATAGTGTTTCTTATGCTCATTTGTGCCATTGGAAGTATCATTCAAATCCAGTATAGTGCAAGGTAATGATTTAAGAAAACTGACCTCAAAGACTGCTTTCTAGCTTTGGGGTTATCTTCTCAAGTTGGCCTGCTATAATTTGTCCATGTTTTGTTGAATACAGGTAGCTCAGGAGATAAGTACAGAAGCAAAGTTCCAGAATGACTTCATAACTCAATTGGTACAGTCTATCGATCACCAAGCTTCCTTTTGTTCTTCAATTTTGTTTATATATATATATATATATATATATATATATATAAATAAATAAACAGTAAATTCTTTGGCCGGCTTGAAGCTGAGACATTTTTTACAACTGTCAGATGTATGCACGAGATGTTATACAAGACGCACTCTACACAAAATTATATTAAAAAATACACATTTTATACACACGTTTGTTGTATTTCAAATTTGAACCCAAAGTTGGACTAGTTGTTAAATTATCAAAGTTGGGCTTCAAAACACATACATAGAATTGTTGTTTTCAAAATATACACA